>JAZAYU010000067.1:3827643-3947288 GCA_038501625.1 Corbicula japonica | reverse complement strand
TTGTGGTAAATAACATATAGTTACATGTAAATACATGCCAAATGTTTCTTAAAAACATCAATTTAAAATCACACTACCGTTATTCAGTGGTAAGTTCAGATGAAGTATAAATGAACTAATTAAGCTACCACATCCCATCGATTAAATTCTGATTTATTTACGGTTGAATACGAATCAAAAGCGCAATAATTATATTAAAAAATATTTTGCGATACTGGCCTCGATCCCTTTTCTAAAATAACCATTCATTTCATGGAATTCAACATAATCAAGCAAACCAGGCGGTCTATTAGCAAAAATACAGTTTTAGCTATATTTGAAAGACTCCTCGGGGACATGATTAAATCGTTACCATCTATCTGTCATTATTTTTGGCCATCAACAAACCCTTGAACAAAAATGTACATTTCCATTTTCATAATAATCGTAGAGAAATGGTCTAAAGTGAACGAACACAAAGCTCATTCCTCATTGTTTCGACACATGTATATGTTGTAAACCGCATTAAAGTTGTAAGGTTAGGTTACATAGTTGTTGTGATCCTCTAAAGTTTCGTGCTTTTCTCTGTCCACTCCTTAACCTTGATTATGTGATTTATTGAGATAGATGAAAAGGGAAAAGACCATTATTCAACCTTTATAACATTCATCTACAAGTAGATTTCCCAAAATGCGTGTTTACATTGTACTTTTGTGATTTTGTTAAGTTTTACATGAAAATTTATCTACATGTAATTTTTATGTCGCCCTTTCGAAGAAATGGCGATACATAGGGACCGCTTTGTCCGTCCGTCCACGAAAACTTAACGTTGGCTATAACTTTGCCAGTTCTTAATATTTCTTTATCCAACTTGCGAATTATATTGCTTATGACAACACGCTCGAGATGATGCCCAATTCTCAAGGTCAAGGTCACATTTGATGGAGTTATGCCCCTTTTTGTACTTGGATTTTTACACGAAAACTTAACATTGGCTAAAACTTTGCCATTTCTTAATATTTTTACATCAAACTTTCAAATTTTATTGCTTATGATAACACGCTCATGATGATGCCTAATTCTTTGATGGAGTCCGTCTGCCCGTCCGTCCGTCGGTCGGTCCGTCACGAAAACTTAACGTTGGCTATAACTTTGCAATTTCTTAATATTTCTTTATCAAACTTGCAAATTATATTGCCTATGACAACACGCTCGAGATGATGCCAAATTCTCAAGGTCAAGGTCACATTTGATGGAGTTATGCCCCTTTTTGTACTAGCATTTTTACATGAACACTTAACGTTGGCTATAACTTTGTCATTTCTTAATATTTTTACATCAAACTTCCAAATTGTATTGCTTATGACAACACGCTCATGATGATGCCAAATTCTTTAATGGAGTTATGCCCCTTTTTGTACTTGCATTTTTATTCTGACATAGCACCAGAGGGCGACACAAGTGTTCAGCTGAACACCCATCTAGTGCTATTTATATTACATATTGTTACGCACATGCAGATCTGCTCTTGTTAATAAATATGTAGTACAGGGTTTCCAGAAAAGGGGTTCGTTCGGGGACAGAGTAGTTTTTTTCTGTCCGAAATTCCCATGAAAATTAAATATTGATTGTCAGACACTGTGTAATGCATATAGTTAAAAATTTTCAAATGACACCTTTTCAGAAGGTTATAATAAATAATTTACCTTAACAATGTTGATTAGTATATTACCAATATTGGAGAGGGTCAGTTGTATTAAGTCTTCCTTCTCTACTTCATGTCGACATGTCAATGAATGACATCGAATCGTAGAATTTAGCGGTTTTATAAGTTAGCCGTTTTAAAATTGTATTGCAGAACGAGGGAATCCAGGAGAAAATAAGTATACAAGTTTGTCTGGATCCTAGTAAAGATGACGAAGAGTGTAAAAATGACCCTCGCGTAGAGACAGACGGTAAGATCATAATATTATCATGTTTCAGCTTCATACTAAAAATGCCCAAACCTTTATCTATTTATTCACATAGTTGTAAATCATGCTGTGCTTCTTATCCATATTTACTGATCACAGTTTTAGAATTATTAGTGTAATTGATACTCTATCGAATAGAAGAGTGTATTTCAGTCAAGGACAGGGAAAGTTGAGTTAGTTAAAATACAGCACGACGACAATTATTTATCCAGAAATAAGATGAAAGCTTATTAAAACTTGATAACAAAGACAACGAATGCACGTAGAATCAAAGGACTGGAGGTACTGATGGGTCGGCCATCAAAACATAATTGAAAAGCGATGTATTTTTTGACAAAGAGTGCGGGTTTGATTAAGTTGGACCAGAAACAAACTTTCGTATCAAGAACGGGGACCAATTTACTTTATGTCCTCTGAGACATAGATCTTCGACCCCAAAAACATTTAAGGTCCAATTAACAAGTGAAGACAAATACTGTTATCAAGTTTGCAGACGCGGTGACATGGAAAGTGAACCTGGGGATAGGACAGTATGTCTAAAGTCATAATTAGAATATGATTGGACTTGTGGACGATAATATGAAATAAGGCACTGCCTGTCTGAGAATTGACCAATCAAAATTAAGTGGATGATATCATACTTCAAAGGTCATGATATGGTCAACAGTGAAACAAAGCTGGTCACAGTTCTCAGACACTACACTTTATTTAAAGGTATTACTCCTTTCGTCCTTTCATTTTGCATTTAGACAGACTTTTTAATTTTTCATTTTATAAATGAGAGTGCAATGACAATTGGAATATTACCTTAATGGCGTAAATACTTTTGTAAAGCTTGGAAGAATCCTGTGACCAGTTGTTTGCAAGCACAGTATCATTAGTACCCATCAGTATCACAGCACCTAAAATTCTGAGTTGAGATACGGTGACACCAATGACAGAAAAAGTAGCTAAGCTTGTCATAATCTTTGAATATTCAAACTTGAAATCAACAAACACAATTGGGTAACATGATTTAAAATAATACTACAAGTGACACTATATTGTTGTTTTTTCAATGGTTCTATTATTCAGCAAATAATGTTCAAACACACAATTACACCGATGCTTTTTTGTCAATTGATGTGTAGTGACATTTGTGATTTTTTTATTCTTGTCCATTACAAAAGCAGCATGCTCCATTGCAGGAATTGGTGGAAATATAAAGGCGGTATGCTCCCTCAGACAGTCATAGACAGAATTGTCAAACTGGTCTCCTCACAGCATTCCATGTGAAGCTGTTATCCTGAAATATTAATTTCAACAAATAACCTATTTATATTGAAGTTCAAGCATAATTTATGGTCTATGCTTTTTCGAATTTATTTGTCAACATTAAAAACTGATAAATTAGTTTTGTCCAATAATATTGCTATTCTTGCCCTGGCAATACTACTTTAATCCCGACTCTTGGGTTCTCATTTTCGTTCATCCTTTATGGTGTCTGTTTTGAAACTGGCCATTTTATTAACCATGCTCTCTCTTTGGCTGTGTGGAGAGGCTGTGTCTTCTGAATGATGCAATTCTCGATAAGCATATTTCACTTTTTTTCTAATAGAAAAATATTTCTCATTTCTTATGATGAACCTTCACTCCTTGGAGACGCCTTTTATCATATAGACAACCAGAGGTTCCATTTGACCCAGAAAGACCTTTTGACGTTTGAAAATTAAAAAAAAAATTAAAAAACCTCATTCTGACTTCAATGATATTTAAGAAGTGTCTTTGTTTCCCTTAAATTAAGGGTAATTTTGGTTATTAACTGCCTGAATCAACAAAAAGATTAGACTAGATGGTTGTTCACTTGTGTCGCCCTGGGAGCTATGTAATTAAGGTTAAAAATGCAAGAAAAAGAAGGGGAATAACCCCCACTTTGACATGAAGAACTATGAGTCATGATGAGTGTGTTGTCATGAGCAATATAATTTGAAAGTTTGATGTAGAAATATTAAGAAAAGGATTAACAAATGTGGCCTTGACCTGAAAATTTACATCAGCTCAAGCATGTTCTCACAATCAATATAATTTGAAAATTTCATGAAGAAATATTAAGAAATGGCAAAGTTATAATGAACATTAAGTTTTCAGGACGGACGGACAGATGGACGGACAGACAAAGTGATCCCTATGTATCACCTTTTCTTCGAAAGGGCGACACAGAAATGATGCTTGACATTCAGCACCTGGTGGACACCTGGAAAACAATAGATCAGCAAGAACAACTTTGGTGTCTGATCTGGATCTGATAAGAATCTACACTGTTTGCATATTTGTAAGAAATAGCCTCACGAATCTTATTATGAACCATGTAGATCCTGTTAAGACTGCACAGGTATGCCTGCTGATCTGGATATACACTGGTCACTCATGTCATGTGTTCATGGAAGAAAGGGTCAAAAACAACACAGTAACTTTTATATAGGATGAATAATTTTCTTGTAAACTGAGGTCTCACAAGTCTTCACATACATACCAACACAATTTTGTTTTCTTGTTACAAGATATATAAATACAAATACCAACATATACAGATATATTTGGTGTCTATCATACATTCATGCAGCTCTTATACATGAAAATAAAAAATGCAAACCTTGTCTCCATTTTCTACAGTAACATTCATATTCTGCTCCCTAGTTTTCTACCAAATCTGCAGACCTTTCAAGTCCACAGCTTTCACTTGACTGATGATACACATGGCTGAAAATAAATGTTGTATTTTAAATCATAACAAATAACCCAAGTCAATTTCATTGCACTTGTTGTTGCTTATAGAGATGTATGTAAATTGCTGTTGCAGGTTAACAGACACTGTTGTCATAATTCATGTTCAAGGTTTTTTTTTTATAAATATCACACAAAGGAGGTTTTTCTGATGTAAGCTTCATGCCATATTCCATTGCTATAGGCTCAATTTATTCCATTTAACCTTTTTCTCCATGTATATGTCTTTATGGCATGGGTGATCAGTGTAGATCTAGATCAACCATAGTGCCTGATTAGGATCTAAACTGTTAGCTTTTTTATTCAATAGGTTATTTCTGACCACAATGTGACCACTGCCGATCCAGATCAGATCTGCCATCTGATCTGGATCTCTACACTGGTTGCACAGGCATGAAAATGTGTATATATGTAGTAAAGGGTGAATTATTACAATAACACACCTGCATTTTGATACTTCATTTTACTCGAAGGATACACCTTAAAACATAGCAACTTTTGTAGATCTAGGTGCTGACACATCTGCTTCCAGTTAAAAGGAGCTTTAAATGTATCTAATGAACAGAGTAGATACAGATCAGACCACATAAATGTCTGATGTGCAAGCTCATCTGGAACTACACCTGTGTTATCTCTATCTGATCTGGATTTACACTGGTTGCCCATGTGGTAAAATAGCGTGTAAATGGAGTAAAGGCAGGGCTGGAAAAACCCACTAGCAGGACGCCCTGGAGAAGCTGAAAATTGTATCGGACAATCTCAAACTATCTGATTGCTTGTCCATGGGCTAGCTCAATTATTTAGTGCAGACTAGTTTAAAATTTAATTTGATATGCACCATTCTCTTTTAGCACCATGTGCATATCATATTACAACAGCAATAAGTTTATTACAAAATAACATGTTTTGAGATATGTTTTAACATTATCAAGCCCCGATGTAACGATTGCTTTTGAATTTCCTGTTTCTTTCTTTACTGTAAATACTGATCAATCAGAATTTGCTTATTTGCGCAAAAGTGGGACAAGCTGAAATGTGTACCCAGCTAGTCGTGGACTAGTTACAAGAAAACAAAATTTATCCAGCCCTGAAAGGGTCAAGTTACTGTGAAAATGGAAACAGCATTGGATTTTTGAGACACATTCATAAGAGATAACCCTACTTATTAAACGAATAAGCATTTACAAGAACCCATCATGTTTGTGCAAGGTGGCACACAGATGAATATTATATAATGTTATTAATCAAGTAAATTCATGTTGGCTTTGTTATTGGGCCAAGGGTAGTCATATATGCCCGAGGCAGAAGGCAGAGGGATAAACACTGTATAATGGGTTATTTTCGTGATCGAAAATTTTCGCAATTTTGCCATAATTTTAATTTTCACGGTTGTAATTTTAGCGAATTTGTGCTCGCAGAAATTAATTTTCGCGTTTTTACTGTTGCACTGCATTTATATGGCTATATTTCTTGTAATCCGGTACCAGCAAATGTACCTGTAAAAACAAAGTATTATTATAAGTATTTGCTATTATGTGAAAGCTGTGCATTTAACACTGTGGTATTTTATCAAACTGTTATAAACCAAATTACCAGTAGCATTATTGACATCCGTTTTAATAATTTATGTTTTTATCGACAGAATAATAACCGTGACCACCGCAAATATTGACGTAATGAAGCGATAATTAACCTTTAGCCCGCTGGGGCGAATATAAAGCATTTTCAAACAACTTATTAAGTAACGCTCATCTGCATTGTTTGTAAAGCATAGTATATGCAGCAAATTTCGAAAGTGTGAAATTATCCTCATGCTTGTCATCAATAACAATGTTTTCCACTCCCAAACATTTAACTGTATCGGTACCTATCTACTCTGCCAGAAGTGTTACTTAATTTGTGCACTATGACATATACTCGAGTAACCCAGAACATAAAGAAATAGCAACGACAGTTTTAATCAAGCCTACCGTGCAGTCATGCAATATAGTGCACTTCGCGAAAGTGAAGTAGGGATTTTTTGGCGTTTGTTATTTTTGCGAATTTACGACGGTCACGAAAATAGCGAAACTATTATGCTCGGGAAAACAAAAACATTATACAGTATGACAGCCCGAGGCCCAATAACATGGTCAATGTGAATACACTTGACTGATTTTATTAATTAACAGAATAAAAACATCAAATTCATATGAAGACAAAACCGGGCTAATATGAGAATTGCTGGGCAATTATAAAATAGTTAAGTATTAATGTGGTGTACAATGTAGTGTCGCCAGGAATATGGCATGTTCAGGTCAGGTGATGACATGCCTAGAGATTGTGCTACACTGCAGTCATGTAAAAAAAGGGCAAAGTATGCAATGCATGTACCTGTTTATCAATACAGGGCTCTCACCAGAGACAGACTTGAAGGAAGTAGTCTCATCAAAAGTGACCTTACTTCTCTCTTTGTTGAGCTTTGGGAGAAGTCATTTTGTATTTAATATATAGGGAAAGAATGCTGTTGACTGCAACCTTCACAATAATTTAGTAAATTGTGACAAAACTTCTCCCTGATTTGCAAGTCTGGTGAGAGCCCTGTTAATAGTCAATTTATAAAATTGAAAATACCATTACCCTTCTTTCTCTCCTCTTCCAATTTCATGCTTTTTGAACCCGAGATGTCACATTTCTTTCATTTGATTTTATCACTGAAATACATATTTAACAAACACAAAATTATAACAATTATTTTGATCTTTGCTCAAATTACAAATATTCTTTATAATAACTGATTTTATTTTTAAAGTGAGTGATCATAACAATATTAATTTACTCTCATTTTGCACTTTGCTATAATACTGAAATAACATTATTAAATAAGGCAAATAATTTATTTGCATTAGGTATTTGTAGTAATAATTAAAATTTTTCTTTAGAAAATTTCTAATTTATGGAGTGATTCATTTACAATATCATATTACTATTATTAGCATAGTAATTACTGTTGCACCGTTGAAACAGAACACAGAATAAACAACATCAAATTGCTTTATGTCCATTGATACTGTATTTTTGGGCCGAGAGCATGAACCTTGAGGGTAGTAGTCGCCCCACCTAAACCCGTCTGGCTACATGTCAATATAATTAAACACTGATTATTTATCAAATTACAGGAACCTGAATTTCCATCAGAAAATATCCAGATCTGAAAAATATTACATTTTCCCGATGCAACAGATTTCTAACACACCCACTAACATGTTACAAGAATTTAGCAGTTGCAATGTTGACACAGCGTTATCGCAGCTGAAGCATTACAAAGAAACTAAAATATACTGTTAACAATAATTACATCTCCTAAACAGTCATTCTGAATTTAACTCAAACATTTTTTTTCCTACCTTCACTTTTGTTGTCCGCTTGAACTTCATTATGTGACGTCAAACAGTTCTATACCGCTTCAAATGGGGTATTATGTCAAACTTGGTTGATACGGGTCTGACATGAACCAAAGATCATCTAAACCTGTTTAAGAATAATTAAATTAACAAATAAATACATCATTCTTTCTTCCAGGATGTTAAATTCACCTGAAATGCATTTAAGAGATACAGTAACTATTAAATAAATATTGTGAAACAGTTCCTGTTTCTGTATAAACTCAGTGAATCCCTGAGGTGCTACTCTTTTTCTTCTTTTGGGTTTCCCTGGGTAATTTTGAGAATATATCTGATCTGATTAAATAACCTGTGAGACATTTTGGAATGGAGTGCAAGACAAAATTGAAAGTAGTAAAAACTTCTGATAGCGGATTTCAGAAGGTCTTCATCAGACCTTCCGAAAGTTGAAAAAAAGTGTCAGACATTTGGTCAGACAAGATGTGAAAAACTGTCTGACCGAAACAAATTCTGTCAGACCGAAACATGCTAAAAAGGTATAATAAAGTATTAGGAGTTTAAATTTTTGTCTGTCATTCGGTCAGATAACACAAAACATGTCTGACCAGCTGAAAAGTTACCAGACAGGTCCTTCGGTCTGGCAACTCTGTGATTTTTTTATGCCAAATATTGGGAGAAATAGGGCCCCATTCCCCCCCCCCCCCTTCAAAATAGTATATATTTTTTCCCCCATGTCCGATAAAAAATTCCCCCTTTGCTGGAGTCTGTTACAGACCGTACTGAGTCAGGATATGTTAAATGGATACCCCACTGATAGACTATACATTGACAAGAATAATTGATAAAATTGCAGAGGGAGAAAGAGACATTTCAATGTAGACCACTGACACGGCACTGACTTTCTTTGAATTAAAAAATTAGTGAACCCTTTGTTTTGTTGTATTTGACAGGCTGCAAGTATATTCCAATTATTCCCCCTTTCCTTTGTTCACGTCGCAATTTTTCCCCCTCCAAAGGGCTGCGACCTCCTTCCCCCAAAAGTGAAAAAAAACACTGCAACTTTCGGGAAGTCTGCTTCATAAAAGGTGCAATTATTGAAAACATTAGATTTTCATTTCTTTGAAATTCATTACTCCATGTCAACTATGTAGCTGGTTATGATTTGGGAACAAAGTTTTGCTTAGTCCTACTCGTTGTGTTTACAACGACAACGGTCTATTTTGAGACCACTACTTCTACTTTCATTTTGGAGAGTGCATTAATTAAGTGACGTAGGCCTAACGTTTAATAAAACCCAAAGAGCCTAAATCACGTTTACTGCGGTATAGTCTTTCGAATCTAAAACTTCAAGTTTTACAATAAGTTTGTAACGTTACCATTCGTAAACCACCAAATCAGCCTCCATTTTCCACATGAAAAATTCTATTTATAAAGGGAAATGCTATTGTCAATATACATTCAAATGTAACATAGGTATAATAAAACATTGCATCACGAAAATAACTCGATAAATACTCACTGTTCAGTTGATTCAGATGGATTTTTCGTCTTCACCGAACATTGTCGAATCAAAAATGGCGATCCGCCATCATGTATTCATGCGCGTTCATGACTCAAAATATTGTCTGACGTTCCACGAGTTAAATTTCTTCAAATATTGATTGATTCCATATTTTTATATTTTTCAAATATAAACTTTGTCATTTTGCACAGCATTACAAAATTTACCACTCTGTAGCATTGACTTACTTTTTGAAACTAAGAACTATATTCTAGGGTAGCACGCATATATTATAGGGAAGCACTCAAGACTGTCGTAACTACATTGAAAATAAAGAAGGAGTTACGATAGTCTTGCTTGCAACCGTACAATTGTTAGGTTCATAGTAAGTCAAAAACGATTGTCGAAAACTGCTTAAACTGGATCGGCCTAATGGCCGACCCAAAAACCGAAATAAAAAACCAGAAGTCCTCAAAACTGTGCTTTCAGTAACTTTTCAGCGAGATCAACAAATATACATGGCGTTAAGTATCCGCTATATCATTTTAATAGATACAATTTCATAACTTTTTCATTCGTTTAAGTTATCACCTGAATATTTGTTGCCTCCATTATCTCTTCTTTCTGAATGTTTAGGGAAGTTGACATAAGGTATTTTGTTGTTGTTGTTTGTGTTAAGATTGTGTTTAGCTCTTGCGAAAGTAACGCTTTCAGCTAATCTCGATTTTAGTAACTACCCACGGAGATGTCGCAGAGAGGATTATGATCGTAGACCTTACGCTTCCTGAGAACAGCATTTCCGGTACAGGAGTTGCTACTGGATATATACAAAGTCGAGGTAATAAATATTTATCTATAAATTCGAATACGGCATCCGGGATCAATACAGTTCATAATTCGTAGACAATCTTTTTGTTGATTGCACGCGTCAACTATAAACCTTAATATGTCAAACATTCTAATCTGTTTGATCTTTTTTGTTGTTACGTGGAACAACTATTGCCATGTTCGATAGTCTAATCAGTTTATCACAAAAACTACCTTTTCCGGTAGTTGTGTGATTCGGTCAAAACAGGTAAAAAGGCCAACATTTTAATATTCATATAAAGTCCACCTCCCCCATTTATTGTGTAAAAAAGTTATTTGTGGTCCGGTTTTAAGTTAGCTCTACTAGGCAATTTATAATAGAAAATGTTGAGGTTATGTTATAATATGTTTTTAACATTCGAGTATATTTAATACTACAATTACTACATTGTAAACTTGTCATATTATTACAGTGTATAACCGATATAAAACTTGGCGGAAGCCTCGTTTTATATCGGTTTTGATGAGTCGTTTAAATAAGTTCAGTATATACGAGTGAGTTTCACTGAATCATATATAAATGTGATCGTTTTTACTACAGAACATTGGCCTGTGTTAACCTCAAAATGTTTTTCATAGGTACCAGAATGGATAAAATTGCGAGAACGTTCAAATTAGTGGACAATGTCGACATTCTTATCAGACCACCTTCTGGCAATGGGGAGCAGATGATGATGTATTTAGCACCTACAGTCTACGCTTTATCTTATCTTCAATCAACTAATCAGGTTGACATTGATATAGAAGTGAAAGGCAACTCATGGGTCAAATATGGTATGCCATTAATTCATCAAGTATGTTTTAATAAATATGATTCATTCTAGTATACCTATGTAAATGCAAAAAAAAACAATAAAAAAATAGATGAAAAGAAAACTTTGAAAGTCACCGATCACGACACATATGGAAATATTGTAATTTACATCGTTTTTTTTTTCGAAATATGCATCATGTACATGCTTACGTTAACATATGTAATGTGACACCTTAAAAGTTAAGTACTTATGTGAAATATGCATTTTGCTAGGCATCATCCGTGAGATTTCTCAGTTCAGACAAGCAGACTGGGCTTATGCAGCCTGGAAGAATAGACCGGCAAGTACCTGGTAAGAACGTTCCCAAAATTTACGCCCATATATTTAACATATTTCGTCAGTTTTACTAAACCACACCTTAAAATGTGTTAATAAGGTAAAGAACATCCATTCACATTCCTTATATATAATATATAAAACGAAGATCAAAAAGAGGCATATTTTCTGCATATAATATAAATTACGGCATAAGTTGAGAGCCGACACTTATCCAAAGTTTTCATACTTAGTCTATTGGATGTTAAAAAATATAGTGGGATCTTGTGTGGCAAACTTTTCACTATCTTCATGATTTCTTTCAAATGTGTGGATATGGTAAAATAGAAATCTGTTAAGTCCGTGTTGTTTTAAATAGTATTGCACTCTAATTTTAAGAAAAGTCACCCAAGAATGCACATTATTCTAAATATATCTTTTAACTGTTTCAGGCTGACAGCATTTGTGGCAAAAGTTTTCTGTCAAGCCAATTCTGTTGTGGACAATGCTTTTGATTTGGGAAACGACCTTACGATTACACTCAAGTGGCTTGCAGACCATGTTCAGGCCGACGGATCCTTTGTTGATAACATTCCAGTCTTACACAGAGAAATGAAAGTAAGGGTTGTTTTTGGTAGCAAGTAAAAACTACTTTATGCAACATAAACACTTTTTCTGACCGTTTGCTAGTGCGAAAATAAGACCATTTTTTTAAAGATATTTTCAAAATAAATCTTTTCATTCAAAATCGGTTCATTCTACTTAAATTACGTCACGCAAAACCTAGACGACAGTAAGTTGTATGGTTTCATATTTTATAGTCATTTTGATACTTCAAAATACTTGATGATTCATGTAATAATAAAATGGATATTTTCCAAACATTAGGGACAGATGAACGAGCGGGATCCTTCTCTCACATCATTTGTGCTTGTGTCTTTACTGGAATGCGCTACCAGATCGCCTGTAAGTGACTCACGAACACCTTTTTCAAATTGACGTTTTTATCACTTTAGCTCCAATGTTATACGTGAATCATGATTTTGTGATATGACCGGATCGCACTGATCTTATATGACATATCGGCCATTTTCTTACAGATGAGAGAATGAAACTTGCTAACTTCTTATTAAGATAAACATTGATTAAAAAAACAGATATCATTCAAACTAAAATTAACATGCATTTGATGAAAATTGGGATAAAGTGTAGTAAACACTCAACGATTTTAAGATATCGATAAGGATCATTTTGTCAAAGACTGGGCCTAAATTGTATTATATAATATATTTATAATGCTATATTATACACTAAAACATCCTCGGAAATCAACAAGTTACGATAAATAACAAATCTTCATGTTGTTTAAGCTAAACATTTCGTGTCTAGTGGCAATCCTGCCCGTTCAGGTACATGTAACTTAAGCGAGCTTCATAACATTATTGAAAAGTTTTTACTGTAAATCTCATCGTTAGTTATCATCAAAATGCTGGCCCTTGCAAACATCCACATTCGAATAATTATTTAAAGCTTATGCAAGGAACATGAGCATGGTGACATTACACAGCTACGCGTCAGATATCAATAAAGGATAAAGCTATCGTCGGGTATTGAAATTGATCCCTTTAATTGGAAAAAATTAACAACTTGAAAGGCGAAGAAAATCCAAAGTTTAGTGCTTTACATTATTATTAAGTACATTTCAATATTAATGTCTTTAATGAAATAACAGAACATGAAATTGACAATTGTTACGTGTTGCCACATGGAATAAAATCATGAAATCCGCAAATCTTTCTTTTTAATTTAAACCATTACAATGTTATAAAGCATGGCACGTAAAATTCGAGAGTTGAACTACATTATTGAATCTATCATTGTTGCCGGCATAAAAATGCTGTAAACATATGTCTCAGAAAGTATCCTTTTTTCTGACAACGCTGAAAATATTTCACATAACAATAATACGTGTGCAACTGTAAACATTAGAAAAGGCTACAACAAGTGGACAAAAGGACAAATTAAAATGATGAAAAATTTCTTTTAACGAATAATTATAATAGTCATAATACACATGTCAAAACAGTATTCGTTTATATCAAGTCGTTGTTATTTCTTAATAATGCTTTCCTTATAAGAAAAAGTAAAATTCAAACTGTTTCTCGCTTCAAAATTGCCCTTCGAAAATTGTCCATGTTCGAGCAGGGAGAAAATGTTCGTTCCGTTATTTATGCTTATCGCCCACCAATGCTTTGAAGTTGACCTGGTATCTCAAAACGATTACTCAGTAACACATTTAAGACAGTGAATGCTCAAGGTCGCTTTTTTATATTGATATAGTTACTGTATGTGTTATTAGGAAATTAAGTTAACTGCCTTTTCCGTCCAAAATTATACGCTACCATCATATGATGTCATATTATTAAGCAGTTCTAGCTTATATTAGGTTTACTGTTCCCCAAATATCAAACGAAGTACCAGTAACTTTAAATAATTTCATTTTCTAGGACGTAGTAAGAACGATCGAAATGGCAGTTAAATATGTTGAAACTATCAATCGAAACATCCTTCGAAGTAATCCATATATTCTGGCAATTAGTACCTATGCTCTGGCTTTGACCGAAAGTGTAAAGAAATGGGAATTCAAATCGTTATTAGAAAGCCAAGCACACTCTGACGGAAGTAAGTGTAGACGATTTTCACGTTGATTTTTCCGAGCTCTCAGATTAATAGTGTTTGTAAGCATGATATAAATACTTCAAATTAAAAATTATTATTTCATCAATACTATCGATTCAATAGGATACGATGTCAAATATTGAAATATATAAATTTATCATATCTATGTTATTTTTTGGAATTTGCTTTTGGAGCAATACTATAATATATATTTGGTTTTTTACATGTTTGTAGCCATCTCCGGACATCGATAAGGTTTATTTCCTAGGTCTTGCACATTTAAAAACTAAGAAAAATCAACACATTTTATTGTTTTATGTACATGATTTTGTTATACGTTATTCCCTACAAATAAGAATAGCTTCTAGGCATACTTTTACATTATATTTACATATTAGTTAAAATGGGTCTTTAAAATAAATATAATTAAAACCATCGTACTGTTTGCACTGTTAATAAAGAAAATGAAAAGAAAATTTTCAGCAGTGTTTGAATAATAAAACAATTGATTCGTTTTGTTATATTTGCTTAAATTTTATCTGAAAGCACTCATGTCAGCTAAATATAGACTAACAGACCAAGCGCTGAAAGCAGTCTGTGGTTTATATTCTTTTTCACTAAGTTTAAACTCAACGTGAACACCACATTAAAACCTGTCAGAGTGTTTGTACCCATACTAGTTAATTGTATGGAGGTTTTTGGGGTTTATGATACAATCACGAAATATACAAACAGTTTTGTCAAAAGAAATCTTGGGATTGTAAATCAAACAAACACCAATCTGGGTGGACTAGGAAAATCTTAAGTCACGTTTTTGCAAAGAAAGAAACAGTTTAAAAACTATTGGATTCATATATGATTGCCAAATCCTTGTTCGAGTATGTGCAAACATTTTTCAGACCAAAGTAGAACTAAAGATTCGCCTAGAAATAACAGCTGGACAAAGATTCTGAAACAAATATTAAATGATCTATGATACGGATTTTTGTAAAACAATTTGATGTAAACCTGAGTGCCATACGAGGGTTGATCAGAAAGTTCGTAGAATGGTGCTATAACTTGACAACTAACAAGCGCAGACATTTAAAATTTTAATATGATATAGCCCGATATCTCATGAACAAAATCTGAAAAAAATCATAACAATATCATAACAAATATAAAATCTATATATGAAATAGCTAATACAATAAACTCGACAAGGAGCACCCCGGGGTTAAATAAACGACCCCGAAATCGACTTCGCGTCGACGTCTCACAAACACAACAAGCGCAAATGTCATAGGATTTACTACAACTTTTAAATAAAGTCACCCTGAAACTGTATACATCTCTGATGTCTGTGAATCCACGCAGAGGACACGTTCCGGTACCAAGTCTCGTTGAAGTCGGCGATAATCTCGTGCAACGCCTGTCGTAGTTCCGGTAGGCCGCTGTAACGGTTACCTCGCAATCTGGACTTCACCTGCAGATACAATTGCATAACAGTCATTTTACCACGTACCTGAGATATCAATAGTTTATATTGACGATTGGCTTGAAAAGTTTAAATACACAAATGCATCTCAAATAGTGCGCCGACGGTCTTCTTCAATGAACGTCTCCATTGACGCCACTAACATCGGCGTAATAACGGATGGTCTCCCTGAGCGTGCATCATCGCTAATGTTTGATCTGCCATCCTTGAAGCGTTTAAACCACTTGAAAACAGTAGCTTTCTTCATATCTTTGGTGTGTTGAGCCCGCTGCATAATATTATACGTTTCTGTGGCTGAATATCCTAAAATGAAGCAAAATTTTACTGCCGCTCGCGATTCTTCATTTTCTGGAAGTACCATAATGGACGTTGTGTCTGAACAATGCGCGTCACTCAAATGTACATTGAATGCGTTGTATACATCGCATGACGTCAGAATCAACGTGCAAAAATTTAGTTGACGTCACGTCAATAGCAGACAATATTTCGCGGAATTTCGCAAAAAAAAACAAGGGTCAAAGTCGTGCCAGGTGATACTTACATTGCTTTAAAATTTGGCGTTCTCCGGGGTAACGTTGGGTGGTGATTATAAATATTCATAAAAATGAAACTAACTGTTCGATTTTAAAAATTTATGGTTAAAATATTTAAAATAAATGGAAAAAATATTTGTTTAAAATTCGAAGCGCATAGAACGTCATATATAGAAGTTATAGCACCATTGTACGAACTTTCTGATCAACCCTCGTATTCCTAAGTTTAAAAAAAGAAAACGTTACTTATTCCAACAAGAATGCCACTCGTCTGTATAGATACAGATATAGATACAGCCTGTCAAAACTTGATTCCTATGTAAAGTATTGTTTGAATTTGAAAACTCTCCTGGAATAGTTGACAACGATATTTATTCGTCTATAATTACAAAACTTAGCTTTTTAAACAAGAAGATACATTCAAACAAAAAAGAACACAAAGAATTTGCCAAAATTTGTAATGAAATTTAATTGAATCAAAATTAACCATTCTATGTAGCAAATATGAAAAATCATGTTAGAAAACCAGAATACTTTGACTGGAATATGTTATTTTTATAATGCATATAATCGACGACTTTAATCAATAGTAGTGTTCGCTCCATCCAGTGTTTGTTATTTTCTAAATTAAATAATGAAGAGCCAAAACTTAAAAGATACATGATCGAATACATAAATCATACCTTATCTTTTTATGAGCAATTTAAACATAAACAATGATTAATACTGTAAAAAATGAGCATTTACTATGCAAAATTTATTAAGGAATAACGAAATTTAAAACGGCGTTTTTGAACAAACCTCAATTTATAATAATGATCTCATTTAAATGTATGTATTGTTTAGCTAGCTAAAGGCAAACAAACTGGAAAAAAAATTTAAGTTTGCAATTTTTTGTTTGAGTAAGCAAATGCCAAAGTCAGTGTATCGTGTGTATGGCAGAGCAAAATACCTCGTATTTGTTTGCGTAAATCTCCTTATTCATTAATCATGTTCATAGCTTTGCCGATATAGGACATTCATTAAAATGCAAATATACTGGGCCAAAATGACAACTTGACAAGAATAACATGAAAACCTCTTATTACATAAATGATGCTTATGAATGCAAATATCTGGAGGAATTTGACCACCGATATGTTTATCTTTAGAGTTGTCGGTTCAGTATCTATCGGTTTTTAAAAGAAACATGGAAAAAATACGTGGTTGTGGAAAATTAAGCATTGGATTTTGTTATTATTTCAATTAAAAGGGGGGTAATTTGCTAAAACGGATATTAAATTAACTCTAACTTATTTCTTTGCATTAGTGGACTTAAAAGATTGCGCTTTTCCTTCTCTACTTGTCATAAACTTCTAAATTTGTCAGTCAAATAATCTGTTTGAGACTTTTATGTTAAAACTTATCGATCTCATCATTATTTTGGAAAGCGGAGATAATTTTGACCTCTGTGTAAGAATAAAAATATCTCCCCGCTTTATCAAATTGCCAGATATTTGCAAATACCTCAAATAAAATGAAAAATAAAATAGATAATCACTTAACAACTCAATTTAAAAACTGTAAGTTTTCATTTTTGTTCAGTATATTTATCCATTTTCTTATAGGAGAAATGTATTGGGAAAATGCTGGTGGACATGATGCCAAAATGACAACTTGACAAGAATAACATGAAAACTCTTATTACATAAATGATGCTTATGAATGCAAATATCTGGAGGATTTTGACCACCGATATGTTTATCTTTAGAGTTGTCGGTTCAGTATCTATCGGTTTTTAAAAGAAACATGGAAAAAATACGTGGTTGTGGAAAATTAAGCATTGGATTTTGTTCTTATTTCAAATGAAAGGGAGGTAATTTGCTAAAATGGATATTTAATTAATTCTAACTTATTTCTTTGCATTAGTGGACTTAAAAGATTGTGCTTTTCCTTCTCTACTTGTCATAAACTTCTAAATTTGTCAGTCAAATAATCTGTTTGAGACTTTTATGTTAAAACTTATCGATCTCATCGTTATTTTGGAAAGCGGAGATAACTTTGACCTCTGTGTAAGAATAAAAATATCTCCCCGTTTTATCAAATTGCCAGATATTTGCAAATACCTCAAATAAAATGAAAAATAAAATATATAATCACTAAACAACTCAATTTAAAAACTGTAAGTTTTCATTTTTGTTCAGTATATTTATCCATTTTCTTATAGGAGAAATGTATTGGGAAAATGCTGGTGGACATCCAATCAGTGCAAATGCAGTGGAGACAACAGCATATGCATTACTTGCAATGCTGAAATTGAGAGATTTCAGATCCAGTGAAGCAATTGTCAGGTGGTTAACATCTCAGAGAGGTGATGCAGGCTCCTTCAGAACAACGCAGGTAATTGCTACACCAAAAGGAACATTGTGCGCTCTTACGATTCCTTAATCAAAGGTAGTCTGACGGTGCTGTAAGACTCTTTGCTTGTTGGATGTGTTACTCTTCCTAACAAATTGATAAGTAGGTACGTTATCGATAGCGTTAGATACAAAGCCTCGTCATCACGTTCATCCTTACGACTATTTCAGTACTTAAGGCGTGTGTTTTCATGTTCATATGGTACTCCTCGTTGAAAATTGTTTAATGTAAACTTGGAGTGAGATTAATGTTGACTATATGATTCGCTTTTATGAACGTAAGTCTGCCGTAACTGAGGAGAGTGATAGGATTTGGTTGTCAGGTACCGTTTATAGACATACGAGGGATGATCCAAAATAACGTAAGTCTTTTGTTTCTGTACGGTGTGACAATCATTTGGTTTTACAATCAGTGATGTATACTACAGCAAAAGCTGCAATACAGTAAATAAAATTAATATGAACTACGCCATAGCTGTTATTACGTGTTTTATCACAAGACTTTATTTTGTTTCTTTATTATAGTTATAATTTATTCAATATAAATGATAAAAATTATCTACTGTTTCCTTTCGACATGATAGAATATAAAAAAATTATTGGTGGAGTATAACTATTATGATACCCAAACTGTTATTATTTAAAAAAAATGGAAACTGACGAAATGGACATTTAAAAACACATCACCAGCGAAAATTGATTACGAAATAACTTGACCGTTGTTGACATGGCTGTCCAAACCTTTTATAAACATTGGCCTGTTTCAATGTGGATATAAACATTGTAGAACAGGGTAAGTTAGAACAAAAACTGTTGTTGTTTTAACTTTCAGGAAACTGTTGTAACCCTCCAAGCTTTATCAACTTACATGAAAATGACAACTTCCAAAGACGTTGACCTCTCTATTGCCTTGTCTGGTTATGACTGGGACGGAGGAAGATTCTCAATTACAAGTGAAAATGTGGTTGTCTTGCGAACTGTTAAGAACGTAAGTTGACTTCTAAGCCTCGTATTCTAGATGTATTTTCAACGTGACGGTTCGGGCTCGCTCCTCCGCAGAGGCAATCACCACTGACCATAAAACTAAGCTTGCTGACCAGACTCAAATCTTAAGGATCTGATTGGCTAAAATGGCGGCCAATCGCCATTTCAGCCAATCAGATGCTTGAGATTTTATACTGGAATACAGATTTTGCTTTTTTGTATCTTAGGCATTTGTCTTTATGAAAATGTCATTTAACACTAGTACATCATTCTCCTGACCTACGTTTCGAGTAGTTCGACTCATTTTGAAATTGTTATGCAGTAAAAAATCGTTTTTAAAGTTTTACAAATTTTCTTATATGTTGTTTATTATTTAAAAATAATTATCAGTCATGATCATTTAATACATGTACGTATATAGATATGACATCCAGTCAGACAAAGTAACAAAATGCAGTAACTTAATCTCAATTAAGAGGTTGTAAAATTGTCATGTCGCTAAATATTTGGTAACCATGGTGATCTTGACACCTATCTTTGACTGATTTGCATGGACAGTTTAAGTTGAGATTTCCAACTGGTAACATATATAGTATTCATAAAAACGTATTTGTTGTTAAAAATTGAAAATATGTTATTTGGATTTCCAAACCTGAATACTGATAATTGTTATTGCAAATGCTTTTCCGTTGCTTCACGGGCTGATTAAACGTTAAATATTTGGAATAGAATTCGTTATTCTTCTACATACGAAACAGTGCCTAAGTAGAACATATCAAAATCTTGCTTTGTGTCAATATAAGATTTTCGGGGTAAATAGCCTTGCTGTGACAGTTACACGGGCCTTCATCACCCGGAAATCTCTGCTTCATAATGTTCTGTTGTATTCCGTTACTTCCTTTGTTAACTCGAGTTCGTTTAGAAGATCTATTAAGGTTTTCCTCCGTTATTAGTTGATGTTATTTGCAATTACATGTATATAACCTTGTTTCGTTTTTTACTACTATAAAACATGAACTACAGGTTTCCAAACTTTTTCAATTTCATGTTTCCAATTTTTTATGCCCCCACAAAGTGGGAGGCATATAGAGTTGCACTCGTCCGTCCGTCCGCACGTACGTCCCGAAATCTTGTGGCATCAACTCCTCCTAAACTATCAGGCGGATTTCTTCCAAACTTGCACTGATGATCAAGCAGGATGTGTAGATGATCATAAAGACAGGATTTTTTCCTGCGATCATTTTACTAGAGTTATGGCCCTTTGTTATTAAAATTATGTTGCAGCAGTGGGGGCATCAGTGTCCAAGAACACATTCTTGTTTATGCCAGCGTTCATAACGGCTTGGTTTTATTATGTCGCCTCTCTTCGTTTAAAAATTAACAATTTAAAATTAGTTGAAAATCTTTACTCACTAAATATCGTGATAAAACAGTTACTCACTAATTTTACATTGTCCTCGGTTTTCATGGTCCTTTTTGAGGTTTTAAATCTGTTTTTGTATAACTATATAACTTGGGTGCTACAGTCTACTTTTTATCATCCAGATACAAGTTTTATGCCATCTTAATATTCATTCATGATAAATTTATTTACTGGCTGAACGAGTTCGCGAGTTCAGTTGAAAGTCACAAAATCACTCCAAATTTTAGATAAATATATTGCAGATGAACAGATTGGACTAAAAATATTATGCTGTTCACACTCGAGTTAATATATCGTATGTTTCGAAAATTTATTTTGTTTAAATCAACAAGTGAAAATTGGAAAACTTTGCACGTACATAATTACAAACATACCCACTTCGACCAGCAGGGCAATAATAAAATCTACAGCAGCTAATCAACAGTGAATAAATTAACTAGCAATCGTTCCATCGTCCATGTTTTTCAGTAGTTGTTTCATTTACACGGTGTGCGTTCTTATGAAGGTATTTATAGCATTTACAATAGTATAAACAACACAGTTGTATCAGTTTAAAATGGGGCTCGTCACGGGAAAAGGTACATTCATATTTTGTAGCGTTTATTTGTTACTATATTTGGAAAGAAATTACAACTATCTTTTAGTGTCTCATAACTAAGAAGTGATTTTCTTACTTATTTTGACAATAAAATGATGTTTTTACCGCGAACTGCATAACAATTATTGTATTCTGCTCAACATTATGACGTCATTTCAAGAATTGACGTCAACTGTTCGAAGGTACCTTTTCCCGTGACGCCCCCCATTAATAGTATAATTTACTCTCCTCCTGATATATCACCCTTAATAACTTCGCCACTCTTTGAATTAGTTGAACTGTTAAATAAAGTTTTGTTACGAGCAATGTTTTTATTATGTATTGTTATTATTCTAGTTACCAGTTGAACGCGATGACAACCGACTAAAGGTAAAAGTAAAGGGTTCCGGTTACGGAACGATGATGATAGACCTTCGTTACAACCGACCGGCAATGGACGGTGAAATATGCTCTTTCCATATCAGTGACATTGAAGCTAGTACTGCGGCCGATCTAGATCTACCTTTTGATTTGTTTATTGACCGCATAAGGTAATTAAAACATAATAAACGCTTATTAAATGACATTTAAGACGCGCGATGTTGTTTTTTCGTCAGGCTATAAACAGTGATAAACCGAGAATGAAATTCAGTCTCAAATCTCAAGCATCTGATTTAATTGTAACTGTTACACATTTTTAAGCAAGAATAAATAAAGGTGCTGGTTAGTTCCTTCCATACAAGGTACACAACTATCGTGTCTTGGCTTATTTACTCTAACAGCAGAAGATGAAAACAAATGTTTTGATGTAGTGGATAAAATCAAAGGAATCTCAATTTCCTGATTAGTTTTTTTATTCTCTATCTTTCAATACATACGTATGTTCGTTGCTGCCAATTCGTAATTAATAGAATCTGTACTTTGTCATATTGAATTTCCCAGCCATGAATCAACGTTTAGTCCCTCATAAGTTATGACCTGTACTTCGAAAAGGTCACTATGTGTACTGCTCATAATCAAGAAGCTTACGTGCACTGTATTGCTTCGTATCGAAATGGTTATTATGCAGTTATATCGTTCAATATTAGAAAGTTCACTATGCACTTGAACTGCTCCTTTGATATTTTTAAATGTGAGATATTGGTATTCATGAACGGTATCGAAAAGTTAAGCATAAATAAGTTATTCTCTGTGAATTTTTTACGGGTACACGATATATATATATATATATATATATATATATATATATATATATATATATATATATATATATGGCTAAGCTATTTTTCTGTTATCTTTTGGTGCATGCTCTCGGACAGCTGCATCTCAAATTTTCTAACGATCTGTTTGGCGAAAGGCCGAATGTTGGCATCAAAATATAAGACATTGTATGGGACTTTTAACATTTTCCGTTATAATATCTTAATGTTATACCTTGAAGATACATGTATATATTTTGAAGATAAATATCATATTGATATCATATTGATGGTACATGTTTATTAGACTGCTGATATTAAAACTTAATCAAGACATCAGTTAATTACTCAAAGATCGTTTAGATAAACAAGAGAATATATTTTGAATCAATTAAAAGAACACGCTTGAAATAACACTTTTAAAAAAAAGGTATCTCTTCTTTTTAAGGTTGTTAGACATGTGCATTGAAACACTCAGGTATCGTTAGTTTATTCGGATTTATCTTATAGAAACTGTGATGTTTGTGGCAAGTGTGACCAGCCAGATTATGATGTATTCGACGCATTAGAGAAACGTGAAAGACGAGCAATAAGACGGGTACGAATGAGTAAATCCCAAACATGCATAAGATTCAATGTGAAGTAAGTTCATATGATTTTTTGCTCCTGGCGAGTTATCGCTATTGAGACATTCTTTTTAATAATTAAAACATCCATAATTTTTTAATATAAAGATTTGTAAAACGCAATCTTAACAATTATTTAATAATAACATTTGAAAGTTGTTGAATATGAGAAATATAAAATATTTCAAGCTCGGTCTTACTGAACCTGTAGGCAGTATTTCTAAGCCATTTTTGATGATCTATACCCCGCCTATCCAGGATTGAGCGTAAAATAATATTTAGTCGCAAAAAAACCTGGACGCGTATATTGTAAGCAGACAACAAACTGTTGTTGGTGCAGTAAGTAACACAACTTTCTACTGACGTGCTCTTTATATGGTTAAACAATGTACAACTTTCACTTTTTTACAATCGCAGTAGTTTTGTTTCTGCTGTCTGGCGGCCGTAAAAGGTCTCCCCGTACATTCAACCAATACTGTTATCGTTTCATCCCTCAGGGATTGCTGTTTAAATTCACTTTTCACACCCCTCCCCAACCACTCAAATTCTCTCATTCCTCTCTACTTTTTGGCTGTGTGGGGAGTCCTATAGTATTACTATTTTAACTGCTGTACTACCAGCAGCTTTTAACTGTTGTAACTGCCGCACTACTGGCAGAATTGTTGGCCAGTTGTTTTTGCTGCTTTTCTTGAATTGCTTGTTCTGGTAACATTTTGATATCAATCATAATCTACTAATGAGTCATACACTTTTCTAAGAGAAAAGTTTCTGCAATTTTTTATTTATTTTTTTTTACTTTATACAGAGTTTTTAACTGATATAAATCTACATATAAAACAGCCTTGCCTTGTGTTTATTCAACCTTCTTCTTTAAAATTGTTCCATCTAAAATGCATCGACGCTAACTAATAAGAAGTCTTAAAACTTGTAGCTTTTATATAGACGTTTAAACATATAAAATCGGCGAATCCTGCGAATTCCTGCTTCCATCAGAAACTGCACGTTTTCCCATGTAAAAAAAAAAATGATCTGGAAATCTCGCAAAAATTTGTAAACGTGTTTATTTTCACAACTCAAAACAATTTTATTCGATTTTGTGAGACTTCTTATGAGAATTTTTAAAATATTGGTTACCTGCAGACAGACCACAGCCTGTCTTATTTATATTTATATCAATCTGGGCTCACATCTCAATACGAAATAACAATAAAAAGTAGCCCATAAAAGTAAGAACTTTTCTCTCTTATCCATTGCTTTTTGCTGTTTGTGTCATTATCATCCTAACTTGCCTTATCATCTTATCTCTACCTATCCGGATGCAGACCGTTAAAATCGCCTGTTAAAGTAATTGTAATTAGACTAAGTATGAATATTTCGTTGGTGTCATATACTATAGCGTTGTTTGTGCGAAATGTTTGGGGTATGTGGCACATCAGTTGGTAGCGTTCTAAGATTTATTTATGTTATGTCTCCGAAGGGTGCTGGTTCGATTGTTTTCGGCAATTTCTTACGAAGCAAACAATGCTAATTTTGACCATCATATTTTTATTTTGATATTTTCTTGTTGCATAAGAAGTTGTGTTCTGTATGGTTTCTTTTAGGTCAAAAATGGATAAAACACATGGGATGTCAATTATTAACTTTGGTTTGGAAACTGATGTAGAAGTAGTTCAGGTAGATCTGGACAAGGTAAATAGACTACTCATTTATCGTAAAAACATAGTTCAGTCGTGTTTTATGTGGTTAAAATGACTACCTTTAATTTAAATGGTTCTTTCATCTCTGTTGGCATCGTTTACTGCTTGAAAAAAAGTCATGTAGTCTTCTTGATGATCACTGGCTATACCAGCAAAGACATCAGCTACCACATGTAAAACATCAGAATAATGAACTGATGAGGAAGACAAGGAAGACAAGGAAGACAAGGAAGAAGAAGATAATAGAAGAAAATGAAAATGAAGAAAAAGAAAAAAAAAGTAGATATTGTTTGCTTCAAGTCTTGCTCCAGCTTCTGCGAGTAGAATGTTATTGGGAATTTTAACTTGTTTTGGTAGAAGGCTTTGTTGCACTCTGGGAATTATTTGTGCATGGTTGATCAACTAGTTGAAACCATGTATCCGCAGCTTGTTAACAACGGATGACGATCTTATCTTTAAAACGCAAACCATTTATGAAAGTTATCAAGTTACCTTGTGCAATTCGAATAATTTTGACACAACGATTATCGACTAAAAAATGCACCCATTTACCAAACTATAACTTTATTGATTTTATAACTTATAAATATATAAGGATACTACCCTCTTGAACCTTTTTAAAATTGTTTTGCGGGTGCGGGTAGGTTGAGTTTTCTGAAACAACGAAAAAGAGAACCAGAGGGGTTACCGCCTGTCAGGTTAATGTAAGCTTCTGTGTTTTTCTTCTGACAACTACGAAACCACATTTAAGTAGATATACAGTATTAGTTACACAAAGAACTATTGCATTGGTTTTCGTTACTTGTTAAGTGTCTTATTTGAAACTGATCATCTCAAGATCTCTTTTCAATTCTCCTTCTGGGCGCGTCACGGAAAAGGTGCATTCGGTCATAATTTTAGACATTTTATTAGTTACTATATTTGTCAAAATCTTACAAATCTATTAATTTCTCATAACTATGGAAGCATATTTGCGCCACAACTTAACCATATAAATTAACGTGAAAAAAATGGAGGATTTCGCAAAAAAAAGTTTTTTTCGCGAAAACAGATAAATTACACACGAAAGAAATTAACACGAATTTATTCCTGATAATGCTCTAAATTGCCTCAACATGAAGATATAGTATCCATGAAAATAATGGAGGATTTCAAGAAAACAGATTTTTTTTCTCGAAAACAGATAACTTTTTTTCGCGAAAATATCCATAATTTTCACGTTATTTTATGTGGTTAAGTTGTGGCACAAATATGCTTCCGTAATTTTTAGATAACTGGCATCTTTCGTGAAATAATTATACTTTCATGAAAAGTTATCTGCTTTTCGTGAAATCTTCCATTATTTTCATGCAAAAATATCTTTCGTGAAATTTTTAAGGTTTCGTGAAAAGTTATGTGTTTTCGTGAAATCAACCATTATTTACATGAAAACTTTATCTTTCTGTTGTGGCAGTTTAGAGCACTAACAGAAATAAATTCGTGTTAACATAACTTGTTTTAATCGTGAAAATATGGATGTTTTCGCGAAAACAAACTTTTTTTGCGAAATCCTCCATTATTTTTACGTTATTTTATGGGGTTAAGTTGTGGCACAAATATGCTTCCATACATAACAGATTGGCAACTTTGTTAAACATTTTGACAGAATAATTTTATTTTTACCACAAAATGCATAGTAAGTAATGTCGTCCGCTCAACGTAATGACGTCATTTCAAGAATTGACGTCAAATGCCCGATTTTACCTTTTCCCGTGACGCGCCAGCTTTTTGGTGGTGAGTTGAGGTTGTGTTTTTAGACGTCACAAGTAAACGAAATAAAGAACCTAAGGGTCATCGCCTACCTGGTTGTTGTAGTCGTTTGTGTTTTTGTTTCTTGTTTTTTGTTGTTCTTCCTTTCTATACTATCTACCAATTGCGAAAGAATAATTTTGTATTTTTTAAATATTAAAATTAAACATGGGACAGAGGTAAGGCGAGAACAAAGAAGAATGAAAAATAATTTGTAAGAAACAGACACTATCTTGTTATGTATTTCAGCTACTGATAGACAATTCGAATATTGTACGGTATGAGTTGCCCTCCAGCGGAAGTGGATTTATTGTATTCTACTTGGATCAGGTATATATTGTTAAAGAAACTGCTTTTACGAAAGTCAGTGGCAAATATAAAAAAACGTAACATAGTGGGATTCGGGATGTCAGAGTTCTATGGAATATTGATCGATATGCAATAAGATGACTCCCCAAAAAATATTTACTGACTCTTAAGCAAATATTGACCTCCGAGCTAGAGTATTTAAATGTTATTCTTGCAGCGTGCCTTCTTACATGTAATTTTGTTTAAATGATCAAAAGGAAAGGAACACAACTATGATTCTTGTGTTTCTTTACATTCTTAGTTATTTGAAAATGAAATAAAATATTTATTTGATATTATTTAGTTATTTGGTTTGTTGAAAGGGTGTGTGAGGATAAATTGCCTGTCTGGGTGTCCTTTTACACGAACCGTAGGCATTATATCGTTACATACTCTTTCAGGGAACCAAATAGTTGATGTATTAGACTGCAAAGCATTTTTCGAACTTAAGAAAATAAGAAAACATTGGTTTTTCGCTTAATTCCGAGCGGCTTACTTCACCGCTGTAAAATTATTGATAAACAATATCCACACACTGTTAAAGTTCTACTGAACATTTAACATAGTGTGTATTTTCAGATTACTCCTGTGGAAACCAAATTTGTTTTCCGACTGAAAGATAATTATGAAGGGAATATTAATACTCGACAGCCATCTTACATCAAGGTTTACGATTACTATGACCAAGGTAAGAAGTTCGTCGTTGCTTAGAAAAAGAAAACTAAGTCTAGTTAAAATTACTAAGTTAAAATGATGTACTCAAAGACTACTTAGACAAGTAATAATTATGTTTACGTTTGTTTACAAGTTTTAAAAAATCAATATCATGTAACACCTGATAATTGAATGAAATAAGAAATGTTCATCGCATGCGTTCTCTTTCTCGTTATTTAATTAATACCCATTGTTTTCTTGTTTTGATGCATGGTTTCAAGTTGACACGATACGACGACTACGGTAGTGTAAGTAATATGAAAACAACGGCTGATTTTTTCGAAGGAACAGCGCTTATCTTAAACTGTGGATGTATTTTATAATATCTGAACCATTCAACTCTTTGCATGATTAGTTCAGTATTTTGTGTTTGTACTGTAATTCTGTTTAATTAAAAATGTATTTTATTGATTAAAACACGCTACTTCACATGCTCATCCTTTGTTTTCGAATGACCAAAACGCTATTTCCGATAAAACATAACTACAGTACATTTTCACAAGAACTGGCTATTTATATTTCAGATCAGCAATGTATTAAGACTTATAGTACAGGACCAAATAAAGGGCCAGGTTTAAACTTTGTGTGTGCCGATGACAACAGGGAACAATGTCGATGTGTACAAAGTAAGTCATCCAAACTAGTATTATATTGTAGAATCCAACTTTAAGACCAGTCTGGTCCAAGAAAAACATCCTTAAGATCTACGTCCCAAATATTACGTCCAAAACATAACTTTTTGTTATGTCACCGTATTCGATTAATACGATCAACCCTCTAATAAATAAAAAAAACACCTGTTTCTGTAATAAATATCTATTTAAACAGTCAACCGACCTCACAACTTAGACATGTTCCATATTCGAGGGTCAACATATTTTTGCAAACTCTCACAACAGATATTGAACAAAGATTTATAGAGTTAATACAGATGTGAATGTGAAAGTGATGACACGTATTCCTCAGTCCAGTCGGAGAGTTATAAAATCAAAATCAACATGCATGAATAATGCATAGGAATTTCGAAAAAGCTAAAATATATGAAAATAAGAAAGAACGATATTGCATGTTTAATACAATAAGATATGTAATATGTAAACTAATCTATTTGGCTTGGAAGTTGCATGTCATTATAATTATAACAACTATGTGTTATATGTAAGGAAAGAAAGTTAAGTCACAGTTAAATGTTATACATGTGTACAAGCTGTGACAGTTTAATAGAATCAAATTCTATCTATATGTACCTACCAACTAACCTACCTACGAAAGATATTCAACATATTTAACTTTAACAAAGTTGACAGATTAATACGGAGCTGCTTTAAATAGGTATTTAAACATTTTTTTCTCTGCAACAAATGTTTACCCTTAAATTTTACATGTATGCCCCGAACAAAACGTCTTGGTTGGTGTCTCTTCGTTTATGCCTCACCATTTAATGCCGTTTTAAGATGGTGTCGTTTGACGATAGAACATATTTCAAAATCCTTTAAACGGTAAGCATCTGCGGACCATGGTTTTCATTCATATATACATTGTACCACAAAGCTCACTTTTTTGCATTTCTTCAATTTTGTGTTTTGTGTGTACCTACATGTACATGTCGGATATATAATAAATATATTTTTAGCTTAACCGACATCTGTGATAAAAGATCTAACTGTGCTAGTTTAAGAAAACTATAAAAGACATTTTTGTGATAGCATAGTCCGGCTTCACCTTTTCTTCTGTATCTTTTATGCAGATTTCCATCTCGTAATTATTATAACAAGCATCAATCTATGCATCAAAATCCAGCTACTTAAAAACATAACATTTATTTAAGCAATGTTCGTAATGACCCTTTCTCAATCAGCATTTCTTTCTCCTGTATAAAACTCAACATATGTAGAACATTAACTAAACAGAGGTACATGTTACGTGTTTTATTCTAGTTTCTTTTCTGAAACCCCAATAAAGTACAAATGACAGTCGTGTTCATTAATTTTTGTAAATTTGTTTTAGTGCAAAAGTTAATAAAGAAAACACACACTTTTCTTGCAAGATCTTGATATAATTATAAGATCAATAGTTTCATAGTACCAAAGAAAACATTTTACTTTTGATTTAATTAAATGTTTAGTCGGCGAAATTGAGGGTTTGGGATAATACGATTTCTAACGCTTTTATAATTCATTATATTTTTCATGTAATTTCACAAGCAGAAAAAGTTTCAAATTATAAGCATGTGTGAATTGTTCAATGAAATAAAAAAAACATGAAAAACAACAAAACATGTTTGCACATTTCATGTTTTGTTGTTTTTTTTCAAACTTAAAAAATCATCATCTAAAATACACTAATTTTAAACAATAAAACATATGAATATTGAATAATGTTTATTAAAATACAAACCAATGTTTTCTGATAATTTGTTTTGTTGAAATAATTTGTCTGTACTTTTATGCAGCGAAATGCATGAATGTTGATTTTTTCAGATTTATGCGCGCAACCTGTGAACGATGAGATCGAGAGGTTAGCTCGTAACAGGGAACACCCACCGATAAAACTTGTGCATTATACATGCAACCCAGAAAAAGCTGATTACGGTATGATCCTTATACTATAGATTATTAAATATTAATGCAATTACAAAATTTAATTCATTTTTAATTCCTTATGCCTTTTTATCTGATCCGTCTTATACGACGACAGCCAAAAAGTCCTGTTTGCTGAACACTTGTCTCTTTCTGGTGGCAAACAAACCTTCCAGTGCAGAAGTAACATTAGAATGAAACTTTAAGTAAGAATCAAAACAACAATAGGGACAAGAAACTTTGTGAGAAGATCCATCATTTTTAAATCCGGTTTAAATGGTAATTTAGTCAGTAACAGAAATGTGAATGATGTACTAGTGTCAAAATGCTTTGCAAATAAGAGTATGACAATAACTTAAAGAGTATAATATGAGTATACACAAAATCTGGTTGCAATAGATGAAAAGGGAACTTTGCAAGCCACCGAACACGACAAATATGAAAATATTTCAGGCTCGGTTTGATAGAGCCTGTTCATGGGCAGTTATGGAAATGCATACTAATGCCCACGCCGCCTAGCCCGGCGTTGAGCGCAACTCAATTTTTACACCAATAACCAGTACAATTTGGATTTATTCCAAACGATGGTATGCATATGGCGGTTAACATGGAACCTTCAATGCGGTATTTTCAGATTAATACCATTCCATTTTCAGCGGTGTATGGTCCGTAGATTAAAAAATGGGTTCGCGCTTAACGAGAAAACAATAGGCGGAACTAAACAAAATAGAATTTTGACAGGTGATATGAGTATATAAATCCTTGCATATCACAGACAACGCCAACGGCAAAATTTAAAAGCAGGAAGTATAGACAATTCCAGAATTGATAAATTGACCGCCGCCATATTGGAAGTCACGTGACCAATTCATCATTACGGTACTGAAGATTCCTGAAAACCTGTGACTATGAAGACTACAAAATTAACCCTCCACTGTGATAAAACAGTTGAAATGTTAATTATAAACTGAATCATATTAACTGGTTAGTCAAAGCATTAAATTTCGCTATGATTTTATCACAAAAAATCACTTTTTTATAACTTTTAATTTGAATATGATTTTGATTCCTTAGCAACTAACATTTTTTCATAAGAGTACAAGTAGGGATCAGTGTAAACTATGGTGTGCTTGCGATCTTCACAAATCCAAAAAATTTAAGCCTGTTAAGGGTTAAAGTGTAATCATGTCATTTTTTTTTAATTCATGCTCCAACCTGACAATGTGTTACTGTTTGTACATGTCACAGAATTTTACCCAGAATTTTATTAAATGCAGTGTTTCGAAATTATTTTCCGAAACATACACATTCCTGTGTACATGTAGTAGTCCTGTTTTCGAGAAAAATCAAAATGCACAAAACAGAATTGGAAGATGGACTGTTAGTTTCCAAAATTAATTAATGAAAATAAACGCTTTGTTAAACATAATATAAATTAGACACGTTTTGCAGTTAGTACTGTCGCTTTTGACTCACAAGCGAGAAACCACTGTCAGTCAACATCCAGATGTGCGAGGAAACACATTTATACTGTAATAAAATGGTTACCGCATTTTACTTGAACTATGTTTAATTTTAAATTGATTCCTCTTTTACACGAGTTCATAATATATATAATATGTAACATCCCGAGCATTGCCCTAAATACAATAACTGATCTTCAGCTCATAGTTAACAGTTAACATAGTTAGAGTTATGCAATGTTCTGTAATTCAGACTTTTTTCTTCCAGGGTAATCCTCCGACCACCCCGTCCTTCTTTAAATTTCAACTCTAAAATATTGATATGTGTTCGCCAGCAAACATACTTCTTAAATGTAATAGATATAGACACAATTCATTAATAATCGTTGTATGATTTCAGCGGTATTAGTAAAAATAGTAAATTTAGAAGTAGAAAGATATGATCACTTCTTCGGAGAGAAGAAAGCAACAGGAAAAGTTGTAGCAAGCATACACGATGGTAAATATAACCGTGAAAATCGCATTGAAAAGCGAATTTATGTACTGAAATATATGTGGCGGGATGTTATTGTGAAAAAGAAGATTGTTATCACTGTAAAGAAATTATCTGCCATTTTATGCTTTCTAAAAGTATTATCTCTAAAAAGTTAAGGTACAATGCTCTGAAAAGTTTTATTTGTACTTAAAATTGAGGAGTTTGTTATCTGAGCGGGATACTAATAAATAAACTGTATTTTATTATCACCCTTTATGTAATAAATATAAACAAACTTACATGTGTTATTTTTATAAAATAACACAAATAACACAACTTTTTCAATATAAAATAAAGGTCTTGGTGAAATAACTCCAACCCACCCGTCAGCTCAACAATGGTGCATGCTTGTAAATTATAGTGTTTATATTTTTAACTTTATAGGTATTCAGACTTTGTCGAGAGACGATGAAATGAAGTTCTTTTGGAAACTACACTGTGACCAGGTTGAATTAGTTAAAGGAAACCAATACTACATCATTGGCAAAAATGGTCACATGTTTATCAATGAAGGAAATCAAGAGTATGTGTTATACCCCCTTTTTCAAACTGCCACTGTTACATGTATATATGTACATGTTTTTTTCGATATTTCGTTTTTTTTTGTCTTATGTTTTAATACATTTTGTTAATGTATTTACCTCATAAATATTAATATTCTTCTTTGATACATAAGGTAAAACCTATTGAGATATTTTAAACTTCAAACAAATAATTTTCTATCATGGTCCGTCATTTTGCTCTAAATTTGCATTTTAGTATATTATAAACAATTGAAACATTTCTTTTCTCTTTTAGTTAAAAAACGTTCTCAGATTGCTTTGAACAGCAAAAATATTTCTGTATATCATTAAATGAACGCATGACTTTCACCGTTTATTTAATTTAAATTTTTTCCCATTCTGTAAACTTTGTAGTTCTCTTAAGTCTGATGTATCAATATCACACCACTTACCGGCTTAAGAAGGTGACATATGCATATAAGAATTGCCACATTCGGAAAAAAACCGCTTCCCCACACAGTCGAGAAGAAGAGAGAGATAGAGCATGGTTAATAAAATGACAAGTTTAAAACAAACACCACAAACAATTAACAAATATGAGAACTCCGACTTGCAACGTTCAGTGGCAAATCAAATTGCCACTGGGGGTTGAAACCAGCTTCTAGGGTGCACCAACTTCACACGCCCCAACAGGTTCACTGCTCATATCAACACACAAGTACAAGTTGTCTTGGCGAAATAACTCCAACCCACCCATCAGCTCAACAATGGTGCATGCAAAAGCACACAAACATATAAAAACAAGAAGCTAATAGCATAGAAAAGCCAAAAGGGCGGGTACTTAATGATCTTACCGAGACCAGAGATCCTGGAGTAAAATCAGCAAGAACACGATGACAGGGATAAAAGAAACAAATCGAGCTTCTAGGTTCTTTGAAGAAAAGATTTCCCATAAACTATCATAAACTCTTAAACCCCCTGCCATCATCATGCAACCAAAGAGGTAAGCATAATGATTAACTCTAGAGCGCTGTAAAATATCATGTTGGTAACCTTTCTTTTTAAATTGACAGATGTTTTTTTACGAATAACCCGGAGAATTTAAAATTGACTTTTATCTTCTTACGATTTGAATTAAAGCTCAATCATTTTACACTGCACCTGTATTTTTGAATTAGATCTTGGTATCGGCGATAAAACTTACAAACGGCTTTTCTTAATTTGTGATACCGATAACCTTGTTTTCAAAGTTTTTCTGTAATGCAAATATTACGTTCATTGAAATCATACACATCGTTGCAAGCTCTTGAAAAGCGAACAAGCTGTGAGATATAAACCCCGTAAGATGTTGCAGGAGGAAAATCGTCGTCTAAAAACGGAAAATTTACTATATTAAAATTAAAATCACCTTTTTAATCATATATTTTAGCAGTGACGTAACCATTTTAAATGGACAGATTTAGATCAAGAATGTTTGCTTGCTTTCCTGAAGTGTCCGATTTATTAAGCTGTAGTTCTTTATGAAAAATCTTATTAACAATTGATGGAAAATGGTTAATATCTACATTTTATAAATCATCAAGGTACATCGAAGTGTTGTTAAAAGCTGCAAAAATATCATCTTGATGTTCTGTAGAAAGAGAAAACATAAAGTGCAAAATAAGTCAGTAGGAGATTACCGGGGCCATATAATGATCGCATTGCAACCTGTTTTGTCCTGTCCCGTTTAACGCAGTTGGTGGTGTCCTCGATTCTCGATCTGGTTTTTTTTTATTTACACATATAAAACCATAGATCAACTGATTGTGTTTGTCAACTAGGTTCTACGACAGTTGTAAATGAAAAAAAATTAGCCATATAAAAATGTGCCAAATTATTGGAACAAATAACGTTTTCATACAAAAGGTAAATTATGCATATGAGGATTGGCCAATATCCAGCAGACAAAGCATCCCCACACAGCCAAATAGTACAGAACAGAAGAGAGCATTGTTACAATGACTAGTTTCAAAATAGAAGCCATAAACAGTTATCGAAAGTGGGGTGGCTAATATCATGCTCAATACTTTTGAAAAATGTGAGATATAAGTAACGAATCCATTTTCAACGGAAAGATTTATATCACGAAAGTATGCTTGCTTATCTGAAGTTTTTTTTTATTAAGCTGTTCATAAGGATACATCTATTAACCACAGATGAAAAATGGTTATCATCTATATTTAACAAATCATCAAGGAATCTCGAAATATTGTTTAAGGCTGTAATAATGTCATCTTAATGTAAGTAAAAGAGATAACATAAAAATTCCTTCATAACAGTATAAAAGCAGATCAGCAACAAGGGGTACACAAATCGTACCCATTGGAATGACTATTACTTGTTTATATATAGAGGTACTAAATCTCATATTAGTATTATCCAATAAGAAAGTTAGCGACTCGATAAGGTCATGACAGGTCCAAAAAGTATAATTATCAAAGGCCATCTGTAAAAATGATCTATAAAACTGGTTAGCTTTGTCTCTTACAAAATTATGAGGTAGTGAAGTGTACAAAGAGGAATATCATAAGTAGACAAAGAGAACGCCTGAAAACTAGTTGATTTAGGCTTCTTTAAAACGTCACATGACATTATACCAAAATAGTTGTTTTCCAGTGGATTTAAAACCCTTTTCGCAATATTTTATGCATGTTTTTATGGCTGAATGACAAGATGTTAAGAACATGGATAATGTATTAGATGTATAAGAACTATAATTTGCAATAAAGTTTGCGTTATATAGTGCTTTGTGCATTTTAGGCAACCAATACAAAGTAGGTACTTTGTCTTGTTCCGGTTCAAACGTTAATTGATCCAGAAGATCTCCCTTTCAGTCGTTATTTCTCAATAATCCAGATTATTGTCGACTTTTAAGTAAATGTAGATAAGATCTGTGTTTGCCTTCATTTAATATTGGAACGGCATGAAGTTACTTTAAAAATGTTTTAAATCTTTAGTATAAATTTTATAATTATCACTAAATATCTACTTTTTTCTGATATACATGTAGGTCCTAGTAATTTGGATACATTGGTACATATTATTTCAATATAATGTCTAAAAGTTGTTGGAAGAAGGGATGGTTCTTATATGTTTTATATAAATCATGTTATAATTATGTAATTGTCTGTTACTATTTCAGGTACAGATACCCATTGATGGGAACTACCTTGATTATAGAAGACAAAGATGATAAAGGCATCTTGGATCGAGTCATGGATGTTTACGAAAAACTAATGGCTAAACGAGGATGTACCACCCGGTGATTTGCCTTGAAAAGACATTTGAAATGTCTGCCCATGCATTAGATGAATCACGCCGATTGATCATTCGGAGAAGAACGATTATTTGCGTTTTCTTTCATTATATAAGAAAACAAACATGTTTTTCAAAGAAATGCCCTCAGCTTGAAAATAAAAGATAAAAAATATATTTGTAGCATTTCTGTTTTTAGCCATAGGTGTTTTCCAGCACTTCAGGTTCTTTTCTGCGTTTTCGTACACACCAATTTAGATGCTATATAATTATTGGTGCTTCGGCGACACAGAACATGATAGCTTGAGACTGCGCTGATTCTGAGGCAAACCGGTGAACCTATTCTTTTAATATTATAGATAAAAAGAAAACAATAACCACTTTTATAAAATTTTGATTTTATTAAGAATACTTTCAATAATTATTATTCAATATGTTCTATACAGATGAATAATTGTGAATAAAACATACAGAACAGCAAATTAAATTAATTTCAATATATGTTTCTGATTTATTAGTTCAGTTTTCATTAAATGCTCTGAAAGAAAATTAAACCGAAGACAAAAATAAGTAGAACGTGAAATGTTTTAAGAAGCCATATACCCAATTACAACATTTACTGTTTCCTCTTGTATCAGTTGGTTAAGTCAGAAAACTAAAAATGTAAAACCACCAGTTGTAAATACATCAAAGAAGACACATTTTATATAACGAGGCTCAATTAAATAAAATCTTCAATAGTTTGTACCCAAGATTGGATACTCGGATGTGGTGTTTAATTTCCTGCTCCTGAATAAGTGACTTAAATATATATATTTGATATCCTCCGTCTGCTTTGAATTACGCAGGTGTTTCAGCATTCTGTGCTTTCATAGTCGAAGATCCTCCTGGAATTTGATGAGGCTGCAGCAAAGGTTCACATATGGTTTGCATTTCTAAAATGTGTAACCATGTATGTACAATCATAGTGCAACTTAAGCGGACAAGCAAACGATTAAGATATATTTTTAGTATGAATACAAGTTATAAATAAAAATTATAACTTTTTGCTAAAGGGGTTTATTTCTGCAGAAAACATAAAAAAATATCCTGTAGGGCTCTTTTTAACGTAATTTATATCCAGCTTGATAAATTCATTCATTGAAATATCTCGGCGATGATTTGGAATTGAATAAAAAAGAATTATGTAAATTGAACGTCAACAGCCACCGAAGACGATAAATATGAAAACGTAGCAGCTCGTATTGCAGGCTAGGTTTGAGTTCGAGTTAGCCTGATCATCGGCAGTAATGGAAATAAATATTTTTGTCCAGGTTGCATAGCTCTAGTTGAGCCAAAATTTATATTTTAAAAACTTATTACATGGCTGTATAAATTCTGAATAACATAAGTACTTAATATCTGCCCATGTTAAACGAAGTCACTAAAGATGAGAAGAGACACAAATTACAAGTTAACATTGAACTGTATTGGCCAGAAACTGGTTGTGCATACCTTCCGCCATGTCTCCCCTTTGGTAGTACACAGTTGGTAGATAAATACAGCAGAGATACAGCTCATGGAAACCAGAGCCATACACAGTCCTATTGCCTGAGCCCAACGGGGATACACGTAACTTCCGTATGTGAAAGGTGTGAATGAAACCAGCACGAAAATAAATATCACCTGTGTTTAACAAAAAAGATAAAGATTTTATGATTACAGTCATTATATAGTAGTTAACAATTTTACACATTCGTGAAGTATATAAATGCATAAATTATTTCATGACGAGTTGGTTATAAACAGTAAATCACTTAGTGAAAAAAAGTGTTAAAGCTTTTTTTTAACCAGGAATCACAAATTTTTAATACTATCTTCTTAACTTGTAGTCAAATGCTAGTTACATGATAATCAACGATGTATCAAATGTATAAATTGCCTCAAGTCAGAACTGTGGAAATATTCGTAGGTATAACTTACTGAAATACATGTACATTAAGGAGCAATAATTCTGGTTTGAATTGGTGTAAATGAAAAGCACTGTCATTTTACCATTGTAATTACTGGAGATACATATTTCCAGCAGAATGCGAACCAGCATGGCAATCTTCTTTCAATCACCAGTTCAACGGCCGCTTGAAATCGTTCAATTCCTGGGAAAATTAATACTCTAATACACGTACATGTTTGCGTTTTTTTCACTTAGCTATTTGAATCATCTTATATAGCAAAATATATATAATTTTCTATGGCGAGTTAATATTTGTTTGCGAAAATGCGTGCTTAAGACATGTTGGCTTATGTTTGTGTTCGTCTATCCGTTCATTCATGCGTGTGTGCATGTGTGTTTGTTATCGATACATCAACTTTTTCCTTTTTCTATTGACGGTGCGGGTTCGCTCCGAGCTATAGGCACTATAATTTCAAATTAACAGTAGCGCTATTTGTGCAGTGTGGCGGCCGTAAAAAGTCTCACTGTACATATAGTCAGTACTGTTATCAGTAAAATAACCCGTTACCGAAGTCATGCAGTGATCGTTACGTATATCAGGGCTAACCGTTCAACATTATTTGGGGTTGTCCCGGTTTGCTCAGTTGGTTGCGTCTCGGGATTTGCAGGGCTAGGCGCTGTCGAGGTGACGGTGCGGGTTCGCTCCCAGCTAGAGGCGCTATCATTTTGAAGTAAAATCTATTTAAAAATCATTAATAATTTAGATCTCATAACAGTCTTGAACAGGGCATGCCTGATTTATTTGAACATGTTCATTTTAGACAAAAACGAATCGGTACTTTAACTTTGAATCAAACTGTCTTAATTATCAAAACGAAAAACAGTTGTAACTTTTACGTTTTAAAAAAATGGCATTAATCCATGATCAATATTTAAAGAGTAGTTACCAAAAAACCACCCCACGGTTACAGCACGGTTAAATCCATAGTAGCACTAAACCACTTGCACTGTAGTTATCAAACAACTGGAACACGTACATTCCTCCCTGTAAAAACAAAAAAAAATCTAGATCTGACATAATAGTAAATACATAACTGAAACATAAACTTTTCTCCCTGTAAGACGCAAGCATATCCAGAACAAACACATGATACAATATAAAATAAAAAAAGTGAAATATTCAAATCGCCACACTCATAAAACACAGCCTCTACACGTAGCGAAAAAGAAGAGAGGAAGAGTGTGTTATAAGAATATTAATTCAAATAAGACTCAAAAAACAATTAACGAAAAAGAGAACCCTTGAGGTTACCGCCTTGGAACGATTTTAAATGAAGTTGAACATGTAAATTTCTTCCTGTTAGTCACTAACAGATCTTGTACTAAACCAGTGGAATAATATTAAACACCGTCACACGTATATTGCTCCCTTCAGCCACAAACAGATCTTTTACTAAACAAGTGGAATAATATTAAACATCGGCACACGTATATTGCTCCCTTCAGCCACAAACAGATCTTTTACTAAACCAGTGGAATAATATTAAACACCGGCACACGTATATTGCTCCCTTCAGCCACAAACAGATCTTTTACTAAACCAGTGGAATATTATTAAACATCGGCACACGTATATTGCTCCCCTTCATCCACAAACAGATCTTTGACTAAGCTAGTGGAATAATATTAAACACCGACACACGTATATTGCTCCCTTCAGCCACAAACAGATCTTTTACTAAACCAGTGGAATAATATTAAACATCGGCACACGTATATTGCTCCCTTCAGCCACAAACAGATCTTTTACTAAACCAGTGGAATAATATTAAACACCGGCACATGTATATTGCTCCCTTTAGCCACAAACAGATCTTTTACTAAACCAGTGGAAAATTATTGAACACCGGAACACGTATATTGCTCCCTTCAGCCACAAACAGATCTTTTACTCAACCAGTGGAAAAATACGCATATCAGGAAATGCCACATTCAGAAGACACAGCCTTCCCACACAGTAAATAAGAAGAGAGGAAGAGAGAGAGCATGGTTTATAAAATGATTAATTTCAAAACGGATACCACAAACAATTAACAAAAATGAGAACTTGAGGGGTTATCGCCTAGGAACGGTCTGGGGCAAACAAAATTGCCACAGGGTGTTTAAACCAGGTTCGAGGGTGCACCAGCCGCACACTTGCCCCAGCAGGTTCTTATGTCAACAAAAAAGTACAAGTTGTATTGGTGAAATAACTCCAACCATCAACTCAACAATATTGTATGCACAAAACACACTAACATATAAAACATAAGAAGCTAATAGCATTGCAAAGCCAAATTGTGGGTACTCAATGATCTTACCGACGCTATAGTCCCTGGAGTCAACTCAGCAAGAATACGATGACGTCATAATTATAACATAACTAAACTACTGGTCCAATAGAAATGACACAGCTGGAACATTTTTATCTGTAAGATACCTACATATTCAGAAGTAAACCTCTAGTACAACAAGTTCATGTCTTATTTTTCGGAAATAATTTAAACACCTAATTATTGCCGGTGTCAAAATATTTTCTGCAATTCAATGTTTACGAAAACTTATTTATAGTTGTAAAACGTCAACTTAAACATGTGTGTTTTGCATACCAGATCTGCTTTACGCAAGACCTGGGTAAAAGCCATCTTTCAGTCCCGTTTACGACCTACATTTCTCAATAATGAATGACAGCGCTATCGACTAAACTAGCCGGGACAACCCCAAAAAGGTTTATCGGATAATCCTGTTAAACGATTTCACCACTAATGACTTCAGTAGCAGATTTTTTTTCTGAAAAAAGTACAGACTCTGTATATAAGGAGACTTTTAACGGCCGCTACACTGCACAAATAGTGATACTGTGAATTTCAAATTGAATTGCCTCCAGTTTGGAGCAAACCTGTCAAGGCGACAGCGCACAGCCATGTGATTCCGACACCGCTAGCCAGGGAAAACCCAAGAAAGGTAGATTGGATAGCCTTGATAAACGTTATCAACACTGCATGACATGGGCAAAATTATTTTACTGATTCAGTTCTGAAAATTGTGAAATCGACAATTGTTCCGATTCCAATCCGATCCGCTACCGATCCTATTGCTCCCTATTTTCATTGGTCATTACATATCACGCCTCTAGCGCTCAGTTTACAATTATGTGAAATTTATCTTATTTGCAGTATGGTTATCTGTTTATTTATTTTTTTGTTTAAACACCGTGATTGCTAAGAAATTAAAGTGTTATTTAGGTTCTACATCACTTTAAAGAATGCCTTTATAATATCGCAGTTAATAAATTTCAGCGTAAAATTACACCCGATAAAAGGGACATTTGCGTTCATTCAAGTGTTAAGGAACAGGTCTGGTTAGGCGTATATCAAGTCTTTAAATACTTTAGTACTGTAAACAACATGAAGCAGTTAGTCAAAGTTTTCAGCTTATTAGTAAATTAATGCTGTATGATATAACAATTCATGCAGAATATACGAAGAGCTTTACATTTTTGCAGTGTGAATTTACGTATAAATATTGAGATTTTAAAGACTAAATATTCGTTCCGTTTTGGGTAATTTACGCTGTAAAATAGGAGTAAAAGAGATTGAAAACATGTTTCTTTCTTTGTGTTTCACCTCTGAAATCAAAAGGGAAAAAGATATTCCCTTTTCATTTTGGACAGCGTTTATGTTATATTTCATACATGTATATCGTTTATGAGTATTAAATATATTTCTTTGCTCTCCTAACGGGATCGGTTTGCGGTCCGATCCGATTTTCAATTTCATGATTTTCAGTACTGACTTTATGTACTTTTTACGGCCGCCACACTGCAGGAATAGCGCTACTGTTAATTCAAATAATATTGCCTCTACTGGGTAGCGAACCCGCATCGTCATTGCGATAGCCATGAAATCCTGACAACGCTATCGACTGAGCTAGCCAGGATAAACCCCCCAAAAGGTTGGCCTTTTTGAATGAAAATGATGACCATGCGTCGGCTTAAAAGGCAAATTTGAAATTCTTTACCTCCGTTACCATGGAAAGTCCAATTAAAAAGGACAAAGTGCATTAAATGGCTGTTAACAGCATTCTGTTCCTGGTGCTGTACAGTGACCTCGGCAAGGCATCCATTATAGGGGCAATGAATCCTTCTACTGAAAGAAACTGTAAAGTATCTAGATGATAATCTAAGTATGAAACATGTAGTATAAGATTGTCTTTAGCCATCAAACCCACAAATAAAAAAGGACTGCGACCAAGGAAATATAGTTGTCACGCACAACAACACCTCCAACAAATAATGGACTAAGCTACATGAATAAAATGTGAGAATAGCTTATATGGTTATTGTGCAATGACAAGGTGATGAAGAACAGTACATTTGTATGAGTTCGCGAGGTGATAAAGATTTTAGATGTGCCAACATGTTATAATTTGATATATACTAACCGGTAATTCGCCCTCATTTTATAGTCGGAATCATTAAAATACGAACTTATCTCTAAATGATCTTCATGAATTATCTTAATTTGTGTAGGCGTCATACTGGTGACTAGTGATTTCTTACGATTTACTATATATCTCTCAATATATATTTTAACTGATATACTAGCTACTTTTCACCGATATATATTCTGGTACAAACTGTGAAAATACGACTTTCATCTAATATTCAGTTACTGTAGCAAATGAAAAAAGTTCTCCTGAACTTCAAAACAATTTATGCATTGAAATTGCCACTTGAGAATGAATTAAAACTGTATTGAAGAATTGCTTAATTAAAAATCTAGGGTTATTTATAATAATATATCATGTTATTTTATCCTACCTGGCTATCTACTCCAATCAGTATAATCATTAAGAAGAAAAGTGTAGCCCACAGTTGTGGTATAGGCAGTTGTGTGATTGCCTTTTGATAAGTTATAAAAACAAGCCAGGGCCTGAAAGAAGAACGTCATTATCATAACAAATGAAAAGGGAACTGAAAACCTCGGTAATCGACTACGACAGATTCGGTCGGACAGAGCCTTTTCATGGGCAAAAGTGGACATGCGTATTACAGCCACGCCGCCTAGCCCCGGGTTGTGCTCCACTCCATATTTAAACCAGTAAACAATACAAGTTTAATCTATCTTACATGATGGTATACATATGGCGCTTAACACAAATTAAATTAAAAACATTGTCGTTTGTTAATGTGAATAATGCAAAACAAAAGAAAAAAGCAAGAAGATATATACGCGTACAATTCTTTAAAAGCACCGAGAGATGAGACGTTCCTGTTAGGAATTGAAAGCTAAGTGTCATCGAAGCTAAAAACATTACTTTGCTTAAAAATTGGACGTTGGATGCATACATAAAATTAAGCATACTCGAGGCGGCCACATCAGCGACAGTAACGTTTTGTTCTTTGGCCATAAATCCTTATACAGAAAAAACGGCAAAGCATCCATATACGCTGGTACCACTATTGACGCTTGATATTATTAAGCAGTCCCTGAAAAAATATTGTAAAAAGTACTTAAAATAAGTTATTTATTCACGCAATCGTATTATCCGGTCTAGCGGGTAATTAAAAATAAAAGTCATTAAAATACAGTTTAAATATCACTTAAAACTAAATTACAGCTATCACCAACAGTGATTTTAACCCGCAGTAACTAAACCGTTTTGCTAAAAACATGAAAAGTGTATTACAACTTCATAATTTTTTTGTCAATATCTTGCTCCTGCAGATTTTCACTCCAAGTGCTCTGGACTGAAGGTTATAAAACTGAGATTAGAAACCAGTCTCAAATCTCAAGCATATGCTTGGCTGAAATGGCGACTGGCGACTGGTCGCCAATTCAGCCAATCGGATGCTTGAGATTTGAGACTGGTTTTATAACCTTGGGCACAGATCTCATTAAGATATTTAAGTTTTATTAACATGCCATTACATGTATGTTCTAATGTTTTACAGGTGTGTGTGCTTTTTTATGCAATATTGTCGAATGTGATGGATGAGTTGGGGCTAAACGGCCAAGATAACTTATAGTAGTTGTTTGACCATATGAGAACTTTGAGGCTGTTGCAACATAAAACGTGGTTTAAGCCCCCACTGACCATTCCATTGTGTTAAACCCTCTCAAGTCGTTACTTGTTTGTTATGTCTGTTTTTAAAAAAGTAATAAATGCATATCAGGAATCGCAACACTCACAAAACACAGCCTCCCCACGCAGAAGAAGAAGAAGAAGAAGAGAGAGACAGAGAGAGAGAGAGAGAGAGAGAGAGAGAGAGAGAGAGAGAGAGAGAGAGAGAGAGAGAGAGAGAGCATGTTTGTTATAAATATGTCAATTCAAATAGGACGCCACAAACACTTAACGAAAAAGAGAAGACCCATGCTTTTGGTGTGGCCATACCTGTGCCCAAGATCATAAAACTAAATCTAGAGATCAGTTTCAAATCTCAAGCATCTGATTGGCTGAAATGCCGACCAGTCGCAATTTCAGGCAATCAGATCCTTGAGATTTGAGACTGATCTCAAAACTTATTTTCATGATCTTGGGCACTGATATGCGTGTTAACCTGGATTTTTTCTTTTTCAAAAGCGTTGAATGATACGATCATTGTTAGTATCATGAGATACTTAAATGAACAAATAAGATAAATATTTTCGTGAAACATATTTTCACACAAATTTAGACATTATTCGCTTTATTTATTTAAAGTTAGTGTTTCTCCCCCCCCCCCCCACCCCTCCCCCAACCATTTCTGTGTAGATGTTTTATTTTTCTTTACCTCTACCTAACTTTATTAAATAGATTTACTTGATGTTAATCTATATAGTGTTAACATTCTCAGCTTTGTAATTGATTTTCCCCTATATTAAGATCATGTTATACTTGTTTATTACGTTGTCACGTGAATATTGTTAGACTAGTTTAAGCATTGTATGCTAGTGTGCCATTATATGGTTTGAGTTGAAATAAAGAGATGTTCTGTTCTGTTCTTTTATAACACTAACAGCGCCGGTCACATGCCAAATGCGATACATTAATCGGCCAAGTCCATGTCAATAATCGAGCATTTAATATATTAATATATTTATGTTGCTTCTGAACTGTTTAGGTTGCAGTTCTTTCAGACTTTCATTTCATGGAATTAAAGAATATAATATGCATCTTCATGAAGTTCTCCGTTTTGTATGATGCGTTTCTATATCCAGAGAAAAGGGTGAAATAAGCATTTCAGGAATTGCCACATTCAGAAAAAAACAGCCTCCCCACACAGTCAAGAAGAGGAGAGAGGGAGAGAGAATAGTTAATAAAATGATCAGTTTCAAAAAAGACACCACAAACAATAAACAAAAATGAGAACCCAAGGGGTTGCCGCCTCGGAACGGTCAGTGGAAAATCAAATTGCACTGGGGGTTGAAACTAGGTTCTAGGGTGCACCAATCTCACACTTGCCCCAACAGGTTCTCACATCACAAAACAAGTACAAGTTATCTTGGTGAAATAACTCTAACCCACCAATAAATCCTGTCTACCATAAACAAGAGATAACAGGGTCAAAACTCATTTAAAAACGTGTTGAATAGGTTTGTTTTCGTTTTTTATATAATGCATTAATACCTGAGATAACAGGAAAATAAAAATGACCGCTCACAATAAAATCCTCGCAAATATGGTCATAATACCTGCACCGAAATCTCACAATACGTTTCATTCCATGCGTGATGGATATTGTGCGATTGGTGCCCGTGTATGGGTTTGGACACTGACATTTACATGCAGTGTTTTTGGAATCTCAGCCTTGGTTGTGATAGTCGTTTTATTTACTTTTCAATTGCCATCTACTCATTCTTTTACAATACGTACTTCTACACAGATAAACAAATGCGCATCATATTATTCTAACCAAATCTAGCAATAAAAGGTAATGTAGTTTTATTACAATACTTTGAGATGCATAGAGATGTTTTTGTCACCAAGAATTTGTTTCTGTAACTGTTTAAACAAATGTCATTCTTTATCGTTTATTCAATTTCACTACTATCGCTTTTAGAGTTAATTTTTACCTGACTTTCAGGGGGCTATCAGAAATATCTTCGTTCACTGTTTCGTAAATTTATTTTGCCAAATATTTTACTTGATAAAAAATTAAAACATGTTACCTGTAAACATTTGTTATAACTGCATGAATATAATTATTGTATTTTGTGAGGTAAAGTAAGTTATATTTCAGCATTTCAACTGGAATTTGCTTTACAATAAAACCATACGTTACCTGTAAATGTGTTACTTTTTACATGTTTTATATGTTACCTAACAAAGTTTTGATTAAACTTATTATAGCTGGCCAGTGTCACCATGGAACCAAGAGCGATTGCGTAGGAAAAGAATGTCTGAGTCCCAGCATCTATACAGACCTAAAATCATTATTTTAAGATGGATGTTTTAAGCTTAAAGAACACTTTGGTTGTTCTAGAAAGGTTTTCACGTTTTTAATTTCAATTAAATAGTATTGCGATATCACAGGGGGAATCGCGCACAATCGCCTGTTGGATTTATCTGTACGCTTGTCAAACATGATGCTTTTTCGGTTTCCTTGCAGTATTTCACCTCACATTGAATTTCGCTTATTTCTTGGGCAGAATAATCATCATAACTCAGCGATGGTTGGGTTTATCGGTCTCAGTTCACACCAGCGTGCAGATATATCCAACACGCATCAAACCACGTTCTCCGTTTTTCAAAGAATTGTTTGATATTTTAATAAAAACGAGTCAAAGCTGACCACCAACCTTTCCGGGTCAAAACAAACATCAACAGCATCGTCACCGGACGTTTGCAGAACAATTTTTTTGCTTCACCAGGGCAAACGGTTTTGCGCGATTCCCCCGTGCATATTCTATTATATTTGACGTAAGGATGACCGTATCGTCTATTAGCTCTCTGTAGGCATCATTACCAAATCGTACGTTTATTTCTTAATTAATTTCTTTAGAATGTAATAATTTTTAATTCTAAATATAGATCAGCTATTTTCTTAAACTTAAATTGAAGAAACACACAAGAGATGCTACAAAAAGCATTCCATGGCCAGTCCAAGATCAAATCCAGATCTATGTAAAATTCTTTGGTCTCTCAATCCTTTGATAAGTATTAATCAGACGTAAGGTATACATACCTGTGGATCTTTTAATCTTATGAAATCTGGTTTTAAATAGAAATAAATGCCATAAATTGCTCCGTCTAATGTAGCACCTCTCACTAACAAAATTGTCAATATCACATATGGGAAAAGTGCTGTGAAATATGCCATCTTTAATAAAAAAAAAGAAGTAAATAATGTTTAAAAACGAAAACAAATTTTTTTAAAACGAATTTCTCAAGACAGTCGATACAAACTTGAATTGAACTAAGTTGGAGGATTATATTTCCCAAGTATATTGAACTCTTGAGTATATGGACGCTTGTTGATGCTATCTGGTCAACAACTATGTTTTTTGTTTTCAGCCCTCACTCTCACATTCGATGTCAACGATTGTTGACCTGATAACATTGTTGACTAGAAAGCGATTTGCTCTGGCACCAGTCTACAAGGTGAAAAGCTTTGTTGTGTTCCCGTCTACATGTTCTGTATTTTTGGTTTTGTGAAATTCTTTTTAACAAATGATTTTATTGAGTTTAGTTTGTACACGAATTTTGTTTGCTTACTAGAATTAAATCATTAGACTACATCGTTGAATAACCATGGCTGGCTGATTCTATTATTTTACTCTTCATTTATCACTCGTAGGATTTTTTGTTTCCAATGGCAGAGTTTATAACAGGCACCTAATCTGTAACAGGAGCACACGTCCGGAGTTTAAACTAGGGATGGCAACAAGTAATCGAGTAACCGAGCACTCGGTCGATCATCCGAGTATCTAGTACTAAATCTACTACTCGATTACTCGGATAAAAAATTAATGTTAGTGAAAATTAAATCACTTTTTGTTCAAGATTCGTTTGATATTAGATGTTAAAGAATTGGAAAAGTGCCGATAGGGCACAATTAGATAAGCATTTAATCACCACAGATGACAAAATTAACACTTTGAAATTGTTGTGAAATCTGTCGAATCTGGGTTCCCATTTTCACTTGTCACTTATGTAAATTAATAGTGTTTTGATAGCACAGATCTTTTGTTTGATACTACCACTATGAACCATTTGAAAACCAGAACCTTCCACTATCATAATTTATTGGTTTACATGTACTTTATAAAATGCCACTTTGACTTTTTGATTGGTTAAAGACGCAAACAATATATGAATATTAAATTATTTTCAGTATCACATTCCTAAAGATACTTATAAAGTAAACATCGAACTGAAACACCCGTATAACATCAACAATACGCCTGCGTGGAGTTACATGTACATCAAACGGGCTGCAAACGGAAAGACATTTAATTTCTAAGTATGTAGTTCAGAACTAGCCTACGTGGCAGGAACTACCTAAAAAGGTTAAAATATTATTCTAAGACAACCCCGGAAAGTGGACACACAAGGTCCAAGAAAAAATGATTGCGTTTTAGTTATGATTTTTTGTTAAGTTCGATTTATTGATTTGATTATTTCACGGCATGTTATTATTCTGTTCACAGTATATCTGTGAATTTTTCTTAGTAACGCGGTAGTAACTTGGGCACTTTCTATTTATTTATTTCAAAAATAAAATAATAAAACACACAAAAAATAAAACTATAGAAGATTTATGTTTTTACCAGTGAAAGATAGAAATATATTTCACCGAGTGAGCTCCGGAATTCGTATTTTCATGATTGGCGAAGCTACGGGTGAAATACATAATTCCGGAGTTCACGAGTGAAATATATTTATTTCCATCTTTCACTGGTAAAAAATTTACGTGAATTTGACAGAAAAACTTGCATAAAATGACGCCAAAACGGTTGTTTATAGCGTTACGTCATGACGTCATACACGGAAACTTGTACCCGTTTTATAAACGTTCTCATTCGGAACATTATGTGCGTTTGGGTACTAACATAATAATTAGTCATTTCTGTCCAAGATATGAAGAGTGTTCATCTTGCACGGATATGCAGGCTGATTTGGACCTACACTGTTCGCAAATGGGTATAATCTTGGCTAAAGATTATAAATCTGAGTTTTGAAATCAGATGCTTGATAATTGCGACTGATTTTCAAAGTTTTAAAATATTGGCACCGGAATCTGTAGGCTGAGAGTAAAACAAAGTTTCAACTGAAGATAGCATACCTTTCCACTCCACTTTATTCCCCTCCACACACAGAAATATATCAGGATCCAGGCGGCTAACAAACAAAGCAACTGTTCCCATACGATACTGCCAGGCTCTTCTATACCTGTCCAGAAGAACGACGTTGTAGCTTTCGCCTGAAATAGTTCGAAGTACTTTTCCATGATGCGGTCCTTTTCCTGGAGTATTTGTATTTGTAAGAGAAACATCAAACTTCAAGGAAAGTAGGTTAGAGTTTTCATATTATTCGTAAGATATATACAATGGTTAGCGGTTCTCAATTGAGCTCATTGGAACATTCCCCTCCCCAGTTAATGTCATACGTGCATCTACAGTTTGCTTTTTTTGCTAATAAAAGTGTAAGAATTTACATTCCAATAAAAAAGAAACTCGTCACAGTGCATGACTGCGTAGCTCAAATAAGTCATCGAGAGTGACCCATCGTACACTGACGGATACAGGTATTAATGAACAAGACCTTTATCCAGAACAAGGTGAAACATTGGAAAGTTCTATTCGAAATGTACATAATTCATAATCTCTGACTGTAAGTAAATTAATAAATTGTAACAATGGCTTCGCTCACTTGATATATTAGAATAACCGAAATATGTACAGTCATATTTTACTTCATTTATCGCAGAAATAAACGGTGATCTATATTTTATTAATAGATTGCATTTATAAAAATTAATGATAAAAAAGTGAAATTATAAAAAAGTAAGAAATTCAATACACAAATACATACTCCCAAAATTCCTCAACTGGGTCCACCTTCCTGTGCGACTCAAGTAAAATGAGGTTTTCCGACGACGACATGTTCATATTGTTGTCATTTATCCAACAGCTGCATAGAAAGTAAAATAAGCATACCAGGATAAGCCACATTCAGTATAACACAGCCTCTTCACGCAGCCAAAAGTAGAAAGAAAAAATGAAAAATATGATGAATGTTTAACAGACACCATAAACAATAAAACTAGCATATGAGGAAGACCGTTTGGGTAAAGTGGAGTCAACACACCTGCTTTTCGACCGTATTCCGAAAACGCAGCACTAGGCACATAAATCATAGAAAGCTTTTGGTACCGTCTTGCTTTAAAGATAGGTACATTTATTTTATAACCGTACAGAACCAGATCAACTCGCTGGAAAAGGTACTTCGGTAGCAGAAAAGCTTAGATACGTTCTTGTCATGATTTACCTAAAAACCACACAGTCTTGAACTTTTGAAAGTGCCGTGCAGCTAAAGAGAATAGCAGATTGAGCAGCTGTAGATTGATAAATATCAAGCATGCAGAGCAATGTATAATATATTTTTGGTATACTGGCATTCTGAATTTACAAAGGAAGAACTTGATATTGCATTGAATTTTCTTCAGTTTATTCATCAAATCTGAATAAAACACTGTTTGTGAAATACCCTGTCCGCCAGTATCGGATTTAAATCGTGTTAATTGCAAATGTTCTCTTATTCAAATTTGGTCGGTTGTGGTATGCAGATAGTCCGTTCATTAAAATCTTCAACATTGTTTTGAACTCGAGAGAATCGAACAAGTTACGAAATCTGTAAATATTTTAACTCTTGATTTAAACAATGGTCATTGTTATCACCTGGATGGAAACTAGAGATAAATGGCGTTTATTATGCATCGCCGATTCATTTTTATATATTTCTTAACATCATAAAAAATATATACTTCGGTGATCATTATTTGATTATCAAAATGTTCACGATGACCGAAAAGAGTGATGACACTGGAGATAATTTATTAGAACAACGCTGACGAAGAAGCTTTAAATTATCACATTTACTGTAAAGTTCTTTTAGGAGTTTCAGATGTAGTGTTTCGTTTTTACTAACCAAACGAATCTTAACTACGCGTGGAAACCTTAAGAAGTTGGTGGATTTATTGTGTTTATTTTATTCGTTTTTAGAAAACAAATAACAAGATATTAAAATTGTCATATAATTTTATGCAAGAAACTGGAGTAGATAAAATACGTGTATATGTTTGCATAACATTTTACAAAACTTTGTTTTTATAAAGTTTCGTCATTATAAACTTATTTCTTTTGGCGTTTGGCTGTGTGAAGAAAATGTGGCAAAGCCTGATAAGCATAACTCCTGTTTTTCTTAATAAGACTAAATAATTTTAATATGGCACTAAGAGTCTTTTTAATCTTTTACACTCTCCATCAGCATATCTCTAAAATGATGTACCTGAAAAGTGAGTACCTGTTTGTGTTCCAAGAATTGTCACAATGTGACCATGGTAAAACAGTTGAGAAAGAATGCCGCAAATAATTGAAAGCCCAGGCAAGAACCATAATGTAGTATATATTCGACTGAAATGTTACGACAAATGAGGCAAAACCTAACCCTGAAATGAAACAAATATGTTTTGTCTGAAAAAAAAACACATGTGTAGAAGAAATTATTTTCATAAAGCCATTTAAATACGGGGGCGGCGCAAAGCCAGCCATGCAAGAGACAGATGCAGTATAACCATCTGTATCCGTATATTAGTGCATAGTACTTATAAGTGTCACATTACCTTGTTGTAGATCAGCATAAATTAGGCCTTAAAGGCTAAAACAAAAGGCGCATATTGGTAGCGTGTTAAGATATATTTAGCTAGGCGCGGAAGATATATTTATTGTTTCCTGTTTGTCGTGGCTTTTATTATCCATAAATGTAATTTTTAATGAAATGCGTTGTTTCGTTCCATTATCAGCGGTGTATGGTTCTTAGATAAAATTGAGGGAGCCCTAACGGGAAAACAAAGAACGGTGTATGGTCCCAATATAAAAATGGGTTAGCCCCAAAGAGAAAATACATTACGGCGAATAGTCTCAATATAAAAATGGGTTAGCCCCAAAGAAATAATACACTACGGCGAATAGTTCCAAGATAAAAATGGGTTTGTCCTAACGAGAAAACAAACAGCGGTGTATGGTCCTAAGATAAAAATGGATATGCGTTAACTATAAATCAAACCAAGGGCATTAAATACCTAGCTTTATCGAGTTTTAAAATTAAGGAACCTTAAGGGATATATTATTACCTACCTTTTAAAGAAGACATGAATCGCGCCCAAGCCTCGACACTTCCTATTCCCATATATTGTCCAACGGCAAGTTCAAGCATGAATATTGGTATGTCACATGTAAACAGGCAAAGCAGGTATGGTATGAAGAAAGCACCTATGAAAGAAAAAATAAGGGTGTTTCCTTTTTAATTTATTTTACCTCTTAAGTTCAAGATATGTGGCTAATATCAGATGTGCGTCAATAATAAATAACCTTAAGCACAACCGTCAACCGGCAGAGCCAGGAGCAGACGGCACATCCAGGCGCAGACACGTTTTTTTTATACTTAACAGCGGTGTAAGTAATTATCATTTTCGCTAGTTTTAATTAAGTCTTGGAACTCATTTGCAAGTTTTATCGCCGATACACAGATCTTATTCATAAATACAGGTGCAGTTTAAAATCACTATTGCAACAAGGTATCTCACAACCAGTTTTCTATGGAGATTTAATTTACAAACTTTAGCAGATAAAACGCAATGTTAATTTCTCCCGGTTATTCGTTAAAACCATCTGTAAATTTAAAAAGAAAAGTTACCAAAATGATATTTTACAGCGGTCTGCAGGCCTGGTGATTAACCCTTCTACAGTTGATCATTATGCTTACCTCTTTGCTTGCACGACGATGGCAGGGGTTTAAGAGTTTATGAAGGTTTATGGGGAAATCTTTTCTTAAAAGAACATAGAAGCTCGATTTGTTTCTTATATCCCTGTCATCGTGTTCTTGCTGATTTTACTCCAGAAGCTCTGGTCTCGGTAAGATCATTGAGTACCCGCCCTTTGGCTTTACAATGCTATTAGCTTCTTATGTTTTATATGTTTGTATGCTTTTGCATGCAACATTGTTGGGCCGATAAGTGTTTTGGAAATGTTTCACCAAGACAACTTGTACTTGTTTTGTGATATGAGAACCTGTTGGGGCAAGTGTGAGGTTGATGCACCCTAGAACCTGGTTTAAACCCCCAGTGGCAATTTGTTTTGCCACTGACAGTTCCAAGGCGGTATCCCCAAAGGTTCTCTTTTTCGTTAATTGTTTGTGGCGTCCTATTTGAATTGACACTCTTATAACAAACATGCTCTCTTTCTCTTCCTCTCTTCTTTTTTGCTGCGTGAGGAGGCTGTGTATTGTGAGTGTGGCGATACCTGATATGCATATGTTGCTTTTTTTGGAAAGAAATATCGGCTGTTTTTAAAAGCAAAATGAATTCTGCACATATTCGTTGATTTCTGAAGTGGTAAAAGGGATAATGAACATTTTATCGAGATTTATATACGGAAGTGTGTGATGACTTTTATAGCAAAATGCTCAATTGATCTGAAAATCTGCATAAATCTGTAAGCACTATTAGAAAATTTAATAATTCCCCTGGCAATATATGAAATACTAGCACAAACAGACTTTTAACAAATTCGCGAGGGCTTAGTGAATAGAGCTGGGGTATAGAAATGGGCAGGTCCATGGAGCAGAAAGCGAATTTATTGGCGGGGACCAGAAGCAGATATAATCGAATACGGAAAATAGTTTGATGTATTGTTTTGACATTATTTTACGTCATCAATCATGAAAGTTCGTTGACATACAGTCATAGTATTGTCCATCTGTATGTCTGTTCATGGCATATAGTATACATAAATCATTTTAAGGGAGTTTTGTAACTTGTGATGCATGAACTCTCATTAGTTAACTAAGTTACCGCTATTTAATCAGTTTAAGCGTAAGTTTATGTTCGCAACTTGATAATTATAACGGCTTTAAACTATGACGGCATTTTAAAAATTGCGGTCTTCAATTAACATTGACCGCTCTGTGTCTTTAATATATTTAACGAGATTTTCATGTTGGTTTTTTTTGCAGTTACGATAAACTTATATAAAATAATAAACAATAAAAAGATTTTGACATGGAAGAAAGTCTATATTTTTATAATTCCCTATTGATTTTGAGAAAACAAATGTTTGTTTTTATCTTCATTAAAGGAAAATATCAACATAATTCGCAAATGTCATCGCTAATTTAACTAAAACACAACGTGCTGAAAAACAAATATTGCTTTAAAACCAGATTAGTTAGCTTCAGAATTTTGTAAAGTTTAGAGAAATTGATAAAGTAATGACTGAGAAATAAGTTTAAACATTATCTTAGCAAAACGACGTTAGTCATTAAACTTTCGCTTTCGGTGTTTTGAGGTGCTTTTTTCTGTGACATGTCAACAACACTGTAACAAATGATTAATCAGCGATAATTCAGTTAACTTATGATAGGTCATGCATCACAAGCTTACAAAACTCCTTTAGAAATGATTTCCGTATACTTTATGATATGAACAGACATGCGGACGGACAATACTATCACTGTATGTCAACAACCTTTTTTGTTGAGGACCTAAAATAGTGTAAAAACAATACATCTTTGCAGGTTCTTTACCTAGCAGCCAAACTGGAGTGGGTAAATAATTTATTAGGCGCTCACGCAGTGAAATGGATAAAAAAACAACGTACGTTAAGGCCAAAGTCCACTAAATAGTTTCCCATGCAGTTACATTAAAAGATTTCCCATGCAGTTACATTAAAAGATTTGATCCCCCTGAATTTTAGTTTACACGACTTTTTCCAAAACTACAACAGATTTGCAAAGTGGCAATCTTGGGCAAATCAAAAATGGCCAAAAATCGGGGTCTTCAACAATCCATTCTCTCAGGATTTTAAACCGAAAGTAATCACCCTCAGAATGTATACAAATTTTCAACCTAAATTAGGAACTTCATTGAAGTGCCACAAATCATCTTTCAAACAGTGTTTTAAAAATCATTTTATTTCAAAGTTTATATTTAAAGTCATTTTTCATTTTTGAAAACAAAAAATTATTTTTATTCTCTGTAGTTTTGGCTAATGAATCTTTGAAAATAAGGTAAGCCCGAATCATCCCTAGACAAAATTGTCGAATCCGCGACAGGCTTTTCTATTTACTGTCCTCTGACCTCAAGTGTTTTATGAAGATGTATTACAATACACGGTGAAACATCGTAGGACTTATCACGGGGCGGAGTTCAGATATATCACGAGAGAAAAGTTGCGGAAATGAGAGATCCGCAAACCGCAAATATAGTCGCCGCTCCCCAGCTGCAATAAATAAGGTGCGTGTGTTTCCGTGCTTGGTGTTTGCGAAGCATATAATCAAAAACACGATAGAAAAAATCATCGATCAACTTTATTATAATTATAATCAAATTAACACGTCATTTTTTTTCAAAAAAAATCGAAATAAATTACGCAAAAATCACCGGAGCTGAAAATTTAATGTGCATCAGCACGCTGATATCCAGATGAACATAAAATATTCCTGTGTTTAACCGAAATAAATATTAAATGTGCATATCAAAATCATCAAATGCATTATAATTTTATCACCTAAAACAGTTTTAACATTCTACAGACATAATTTATTTCATGCACACTAGTATGGTTTAGCGAACGTTGTTGCATAAAATATCTCTATTTCATTTTGTTTTATCTCTATTTACAGAATCAGTCTGGCGACTTTTGCACGCATTTTAAAATTTGCGTGAGTGTGACTCGTAACAAGATTGGCATCTCAAGAGACAGGTGACTGTAAATTAAAAAACTTAATGTTTTTGGATGAATCTCAGTCTAGTGACATCGCTTACACTAAAGTTGTTAACAATATTTCATTAAAACTAACTCATATTTGCCCAACAATTCTCGTATTTGCCCAGGAATTCTCGTAATTGCCCAGCAATTCTCGTTTTGACCCAGTTTAGTCTTCGTATGATGTTGATGTTTTTCTTATGTTAATAAATAACATTGACATTAATCAAGTGAATTCACATTGGCCATGATATTGACCTCCGGCGGTCATATTAGCCCTCAGCCTTTGGCCACGTGTCAAAATGACTACCCTTGGCCCAATAACACGGCCAATATAAATTCACTTGATATATTACAATATAATACAGTTCATACATATACATGCATCAAATAGTTGTTCGTTAGTTGTGAAATTTCAGATAAATGTAATGTTATTAATCAAGTGAATTAATATTGGCCTTAGTATTGGGCCAATAGTCATCATATTGTACAAAGGCTTTTGGCCGAAGTCTGCACGAGGCCCAATAAAATGACCAATATATATCACATGACAATTTTATTAATTAACAGAGTTAAAATATCACATTCGTGTGAAACTAAACTGAGCCAAAACGAAATTTTCTGGGCCAATACGAGAATTGCTGGGTCAATGTGAGATAGTTAATTAAACTTAAATAATACATGTTTAATTTATGATTAATGGAGTATTAAATTAAGAAAAATATGTTCAGAAACTTGATTACAAAGAGTGATCACATTCTTACATTTTAAATGCGTAATTTAAAATTAAGTTAAGACTACAGTCATTCGGGTGGCTCGGGAACCAGTTAATTTTGTCTAGGGGTTTGTGCGGTGCTATAAACAAAGTAACTCTATGATTGGTTGAAAATGCGAACGCAAAATAAAAAACATAATGCAATGTGATTTAATCAATATCGATTGAATATTGAGTATTGTACAATCAAAATATATTTAAGTTGAATTGGAATACTATTTTGTAATGTGTATATACATGAACATTTCAATGATCTGGATTGAGGGGGCGCCGACTGTCGACCTTAGTTTTCCCGAAAATAAGAAAGAATAGCAGTTACTCTACGATGATTTTTCCGAAGATTAAAAATTTTAAAAACTGTAATAGTACGAAATATTGGAACTCGTCAAAACTTGGAAAAAAAGAAGAGATAGACATTGATTTTTTTTCCTGGACCGGTTATGAACTCGCCCTGCAAATAAACGCACACATTATAAAATTAGCAAATTACAAACAGGTACGTGAACGTGGCATAAACGACGAAGACATATCGAAAAGTGCTAAAAGGTAAAATATCATAAAATTAAAATGCACACATGCAAAAACATAGATATGTGAAAATATAGTGTCGCGTTCGAATTTTAAACGAGGACATTGAAATTACTGGCTCGTAAATAAGGGTACATTAGTACTTTAACATTCAAAATAACAACGTATCACATGTTAGTCCAACAATTTTACAGGGGCGAAGAATAGCGCAGATGTTCGCAGATAGATCAAAGGATGTGGAAGCATAGCCGAACTTTGTTGAGAGCCGATAAATGTCTTTATTACATGCATCGATGAGTATTATAAACTGCGCGTTCGTAATTTTAACAGCATCAGACGGTCAGAACACGAACCATACGAAGCAGTTCAGTAAATGTTTGCGAATCCGGTGAATTCGTATCCGCTGAATTCGCAAACTCGGTTACCCTTTCTAAGGGCCTTACATTAAATGTTTTATAACTCGTAGACTGCTGCGAACACAGGCCATTAACTGTGTTTATAAATAAAAAAAATCATAATCGTTTTCGAAAATTGGGACGCCACGTTAAGAAAGTAAATTTATATGACGGCACTTTGCATCTGTAATTACTATCAAAAACACAGAATCAGAGAAAACAACTTCCTCCATTAGGAATTTCTGACAAGAGATATATGACATAATAAGAAATGCTTTATTTTCGAAATCGCCCATAAGTGCCTTAGTATACGAAACAATAAGTTTATACGTACCTCCACCGTTTTTGTAACAAAGATAATGAAATCTCCAAATATTGCCAAGTCCAACGGCAAAGCCTACACATGATATGACAAAGTCCAGATTGTTCGACCAGCTGTCTCTCCTATGTAGCACACCACTTTTACTCTTTTCATTATTCTGGTTTGTGTCATTCATAGAAACCAATTCAGTCTCGTTTTCTATTTTGGCTCAACACATGTACAATGTACAAACGTCGATTTTGTAATGTGTGAAAACGTATTTTTAATAAATAAATAAACATGCTTCATCAGGCGTTAAGTTCAAAATGTAGTGTTATGTTTTCAGAGTAAAATTCGGTTACCAACTTACCTTACCCTTTTAATTTCAATTATAATATTTTCATTTTAATTTATTAATTATTTTAGATGGGTTTTTTGTTTTAGAATTTTGTAACGTAATGATTATTGCAACATTTTGTACCTTGTTACGAGTATTTATTATTGAATAATCAAGATTCACTACAATTTGTTTAATGGAATTGCAGTTTTTTTCATTTTGGGAAATTTATTTCTATTTATCAGTATAATTTTATCATTTAATGATTTATCCCGTTCGTATATGTATGTACCAAATACATTTAGGGATGGGAACGAGTAGCAAAATTTGTACTCGGGTACTCGGATCTTGCTCCGATCGAGTACTCGAGTACTCTGAATCTTCCTTTGATGTAAGAGGAAAGATCAGCTTCTTCGTACCGGGTATGATCATGCCAGACTGCCTGTCATAATTGATTACTCAATAAAATATACAACACATAAACAGTAAACAAACATTAATGAAATTTTAATAAATCCACGATTTCGAGCATCAACTTTTGAAAACAATTAAACAATCTATCTTTACTCGCTGGTCACTAGAAAATCTCCGTAAAATGTACACAACGTGAAAACAGTGAACGATAACAATATTATTCAATTTTTATGTAATGAAGTAAGCGAAGTATTTCTAAATGGATGTTTAAGTAAACTTGGTTTAGAATAGGATATTAGTAAGAATGTAGATTATGCAGTAGCCAAAATGATTGACAGCATATTTACTCAAATAATTACTCAATTAACAAAATCAAATTAAAGACCGACAATATCCGCGTCGTACTCCAAACATTCATGTGCTTATTTTCATGCAAATTCTCTGTGTCATGATGTTTCTACGGCATCAAACACAAGCGTCAATTAGGCACTAATTATCGATAATTTGTGTCCCTTATTGTCATCTTGTTTATTGGAAACCAGTTGCAAGGTGTGTACAATCAGCTGTCAGCCGGCGATTTGTAAGATGCAATAAAAACGACTGTTACCTATTTTTATATGTTTTTCCATTTGTAATCGAGTACCGAATACATGATTAACTACTCGGGTATCCGAATGTAAATCGAGTACCTGAGTACTCAAATACTCGTTCCCATCCCTTATTTAAACCAATATGTCCGTTAATGTTTATTAAAAGATCATTAAGAGGTCGCAAACATTGCAAATGGCGAGAACTAGCTAAAATTTCAAAAATGAATTTTGGGGGGAAACACTTATTGCCACCTAGATTTTAGTAAAGAAATGTATTTAGCTATGGATGTAGTAAATGTTTCCAAGCTCAATTTAGTCTAATTCATGTTCTAATTACCAAGCGCATACTAAAACAAAAGAAAAACCGTTTGCATGAGAACTCTGAAATTCATGAACAATATACCAAAGCAACTCACACCTGAAATAAGTATATACTGGTCTACAATGTTTAGTGCCAATTCGTCAAAATAATGTTAGGGTTTTCAAGAAATTCAAGGAAAACTTACTTCCTGGTTCAAACCGGAAGAAGATTTGCATAAATTTCTACTTTTCGGTTTACTTTTATAAAATTATAATATACATATGAAGAAATAGGCCTATAGTTATTTTTTTCTTTTTATACTTTATGCCTTATTTCAAGTTATAATGCTAAGAAATGGGTCACTTTGTTAAAGAAACGGTATTATTTCTGAAGCTTCCGAGGTCGTTTGGAACTGTGTTAATATCTTGCGATAACAAGTTATCGCCCAAAATGATCCAAACGTCAGCCCAAAAACCTGTTAAATTTCTCCTCAAATAACGTCTTTTTTGCAAACATCGTTATTTTTAAATTGTATTATGATATTGTAATTTATTAATGTTTCATTATAAACATAATCTTTGAGTTTTTGTTTAATGTAACATTGTGTTTATTCCTTATATAGTTATTTTTTAAAAAAACAATGCTTGTTGTCTGTGTTATAGATAAACTTGAAATACTGGAAATCTTTGATTCATTTTTGTAGAATGTAAAGGACTCTAGTTATACTTGAAATAACAGCTATCTACATATTTATATGCTGCTTATAAATGTTCTTGATTTTATTTGTACATAGGTAAGAAAAAAAGGATTTAAATTTTAAAGTCATGCTTAAAGGACAATGGATACCTTGTTTGCAACGCACGCAATTCAGTGTGTCTGTTTTATTTAATATCAGTAACTGTAAATATACACAACTCTAAGGTTTAAACAATCAAGCGATAATATTTAAGAGTATTATACATTGTATATTTATTTAAAAATTCGGTGATAATTGCGTACGTACTCAGATAATTTTTAATTACCTTTACATATTATAAGACTGGAATCTTAAAAAGAAAATTTGTTCTGAAATATGTGAAAATGAACTACAATGTAGCACAGCATATAAAAGTGTTGTTCATCAATTTATTAACTTTTTAATCTAATTTCATTCCGATAGAACATACATACGCGTAATTTAAAAGAATCTTAATATGACCAGTATAAAAATCCGTTATATTAAGTATTTTATAACTTTGATCCGAATATTTTAACCCGTAAAATTAAAAATAAACGGTCAAATCTGTTTTCACGTTTAATTATATGTTTCCATATTTTACATCTATAATTTCTATTAAATGTTACCATGTATCTTACTGTAAATATCTCATAATAAACGTGCAAGACACATTATGATATAGCCGAGTGAATCGCAGATTGTTATCAATTTGAAAATACCATTATCCAACCGAAGAAGCGAAAGCAGTGAAGTGCGAACTTTCAGATGCACAGCGCAGTAAACCTTATCGGTCAGAATGTTAATTAAAAGCAGAAATATCTGCTAGTATACGTTAACACACCCGCCACCGACACATCCAGGAGCAGACGGAAGATCCAAGAGACATGGTAAGTTTAATCATCATTGATCATTCTGCTTAGATTTCACATGCTGCCAGGGGGAGGATTAAATTGTTTTACGGATTATTGCGATTATCAGATTTACGGAGCAGTTTGCTATAAAATGCAGAACTTCGAGATTTCAACACAAATACAATGTTCGGTATCCGTATTTAAATCGCGATAAAATGTTTATTATCCTTTCTACCACTCCCGGAATAAATAGATAGGTACAGAAATCATTTAGCTTTTAAAGTCAGCAAATAATTTTTTCTTAGCATTAATCAAATCGAGCGAAAATGAAAATTACTAACACCGCTGTCAAATATGCAAAAACTTACCGTGTCTGCTTATGGATCTACCGTCGCCGGTTGGCGGTTATGCGGGCTTGAACAAAAGTAAAAGCACTGGCATTCGTTCACAATAATGATCATAATTATTATAATCATGAGCAATGGTACATGTAGCATGTGGAAAAGCGTTGTTACAGTACCGTAAATTGGATAAATTTTCGTCGTTAAAGTTTTTTTTGCCGTGAATGTTTTGCATTTTATTTTCGCTAGTTTTATTTTCGCCGTTTGCCATTGTGCAAAGAAAAAAACACATACAGGTTTTGTTCATGTACGTTGTACACCATGTACATTTTGTACACTGGCACGTCCTCGCAGATTGATCGGCATTAATCGTATACATAATAATGTCCGGTAAATACAGGAAATAAATGATATTAAGAAAACAACGACAAGTAAATGATTTATATATAATGTTTCGTTGTTGATTTTTTTAAAATAGACTGGGCCAAATTGAAAATTTGACAAAAATACCAATGACATGGAAAACCCATTACATAAATGATGCCAGTGAATGCAAATATCTGGAGAAATTTGATCACCAATATGTTGATCTTGGAAGTTGTCGGTCCAGTATCTATCTGTTAAAAAAACGAAAAAAAGTTTCGTGGTTGTGAAAAAATTAGCGTTTCTTTCTTTAAGTAAAAGGGAGGTTACTTGCGAAAAAACGGATATTTAAGTAACTATATCTTATATCTTTGAATCAGTGTGCTTTTAAGGTTGTATTTTTCTTTTGTTCATGCCATGAACCTCTTAATTTAACAATCAAATAATCTTTTTAAGACTTTTACGTTAAAAAATATCGGTTTCATCATTATTTAGAAAAGTGGAGATAACCTCGACCTCTGTGAAAAAAATAACAACATCTTCTCGCTTTATAAAATGTCCAGATATGTATAAATACCACATATAAAATGAAATATAAAATTAAGCATCACAGTGACTGCATAAAATGAATTTAAAAACGTTGAGTTGTCATTTTTGCTCAGTATTAAAAGTTTTCAGATGCGTAATATATGAAAATGTATGAGTCTAAAATAAAGAAGTATCCCGTTTTTACATATCTCTGTACTCTAACTAATTTAAACGTCGATTCTAGTTTTTATTGTCGTTTCAAATGATTTCACTTGGACCTATGAACAGCACAGAACAAATAAAATACTTCAAATTCAATTATTGCGCAATATTTAGTAACACACAGCATAGATAAATAGATACAGATTTAGGTTTTTAACCGATATGCACTTGCAAACCATTAAAAACATTAGGAACGCATTTTCTTTCTTGTATACGATCGTGAACGGCTTTCACTTCATTAACTTTTGATCAGGTCGTGTTCTGAAATAAAAAAAGTTGTATCAACACTAATGAGAAATAGAATACATTGTATAAACATAATCACGAAATTGAAATATGACGTTCTAATTAAAAATTGTTTGAATATCACTTTGGTAGTTATTAAACCATATAATGTAATAAACTTATATACTGCTACTACTACTACTACTACTACTACTACTACTACTACTACTACTACTACTACTACTACTACTACTAATAATAATAATAATAATAATATCATTATTATTATTATTATTATTATTAGTTTAAGTACTGTAGCAAGAATTGTTAAATTTGCAACTGCTAATGTTATCTGAATCGTTATTCTTCAAGTTGAATAAAACATTTTGAAACCCGTTGCTTTTATTCATCGTTGCTATAGGCACTGGCATAAAGAAAACATATTGCTTGATTTCTTTTATTCAACTACATGTATGCAGTAAATGTAATCGAGATTCGAAAAAAGCATTGTGTAAAATGACATAATATTCATTATAAATATAACCACGAATGAACGGAGAATAAATCAACAAAAGTATGCAAAGGATAGTCTATAAATAACTGTTTGCATTGGGTCCTCTAAATAACTGAGCGTTCAGGTGAACCCATTATAAATGATTGGCGACATAATAGCAAATAATAGCTTGAGATTGCGCTGTTTCTCCGACATAACTGCGAACCTATTATTTTAACAGTATAGATATCTCACCTAGTTTCAAAGTAATGTTTCAAGTACATATTTTTCTACATGCGAAATCTAGGTACAAAGGGACATAATTTAGAAAATAAATTTACCAGAGTTAAGGGTCTTGTTGATAATGAAGACGACATATATTCCGAGAAGATATATATTCCGAGCTTCAATTTGTTATCTGACCAAGATTCAAAGTTATGGACTTCCGCTTGTTGCATATTTCGCTTGTTGCATAATCTAAGTGTAAAGGGAAAATAATTGGAAGATAATTGCAGCAGAGTTATGGGTCTTTTTGATAATAATGTAGATTTTGGTGGCTAATAAATATTCCAAGATTGAAATCTCAAGTAGTTTGAAAGTTATGGACCGAGTGCATACTTTGCTTGTTGCAAAATCTAAGTAAAAAGGGGACATAACCTTGAAAAATAATTGAAGCAGAGTTATGGGTCTTGTTGGAAATGATTAAGATTATGGTGGCGAAAATATATCGAAACGTTTCAAGTTGATATCTCAATAAGTTGTGAAATTATGAAGATCATTGCATATTTTGTTTGACGGACGCGGACGCCGACGTCGGGTTTGAGTAGGGCAGCTCCCATATTCTTCGAATAATCGAGCTAAAAATCGCCAAATTGGCGAAAAACTCACGACGTCAAAATAACCCAATTTACGGTACGTTCATTTGACTAAGCTCATTGATAATGTCTAAGTGAACACATCTTTCAAATATAGGATAAGACCCATTCCCAGAGCCAGTACGCTATATAAATGACACGATTAAATTACCTGGCAGGCAGCACGGATATAACCAAGGGGCTGAGGGGCTTCAGCTCCCACAACCGATCCATGTACTCACAGCTGGACTGAAGGTTATAAAACTGAGATTGGAATCCTGTTTTAAATCTCAAGCAAATGATTGGATGAAATGGCGACTTGTCGCCATTTTAGACGATCAGATGGCCGAGATTTGAGACTGGATTCCATGCTCAGTCTTATAACCTTGGGCACTGGTTTCGCAGTGATTGATTGGCAATTTTACATGTACAACAAAGTATTATTTTTGCTTTTGATAACGGTTTTTATTGATCTTGCCTATTTACAGTTCAGGGCGGAATACTTCGATTTCCCAATGGTGGATTGTACATAATGCCCATAAATGACTTAAAATGATCGCATTTTGCCGACACTGTGGATTAATCAATACATTTAAGGAATTGAGTGAAAAATATTACGTTAGTAACGCTATTAAAACAACTTTGGCTTTAGATTATTTCACTCGTATATTAACAAATTGAATGTAAAATTATAACATCAAATTTACTACGTTTACATGTCTTCTAAAGATTTGTTCTAAATTTTGATATTTACATACTCTTTAATTTTTTAATCCTGATTACCAGGCACCTTTAAAACGGGTAAAATGTTTCCCTCATTCTGTCGCCTTAATCATGTTAATAACATATAACATTTTGCTCTCCATGGAAGTATTATGAACACAATTCGAGCTTTGGAGCTCTAGGGTTGACAACTCTACAGTAGGGCACCACTACAGGCGAAGAAAAAAACATAACATTTCTTCTGTCAGCGGTTTCTTGTGAAAAAAATTTTCAAAAAGGAACATTGACTATGCTAGCTTAAGATTATATGAATAGCAGATGTAATGTTACATACATGTAAAGAGCAAAGTATGACATACAATATTTACAAAAGCAAAAGTAGGAGACTAATACTATCGTACACACCAAGCTTAACTTTCATTTTCCAAAACTGACTCATCAATATGTGCATGGATGGATGTCCACAATGTATTATGAACGTCAAGTAGATTAAATCACCACCATCCCACTTCTAATAAAGACTGAACAAAAATAAAAAGTATCCACTTTTTGTGCTTACATTCCCATTAAGATATTTTCATTTAATAAGGAACGCTTTAAACTGTATTGTATTATTCAATCTCTGTTGTGTTTAAGTTTAATTATCAGATCATGATCATAATCTTCCACATCAAGACCTGAAAACAATTAATAAAGGATAACAAACACTACACTTTCAAATAAAAGGGAGTTAGTTGCAAATGGTTGGAATTTCTAGCGTTGTTATCGAGGACTATTTGTTTTATTAATGAATGTTTTTTTTTATTTTATTGAAAATAAGGAAAGTGGATACTTTTTATTTTGGCTGAGTACATGATACAATATTCAAATGAGACCTTTATTGTAAAAGTATACTTTCATATTATTAACTTTTTTTTCCATTCAGACGTTGTCTTTTCACAGCATGGCATAAAAAACAGGGAAATTTAAGATTTAGGAAGCACATCCTGTTGTAAGCATTAATTTTTCGTAAACGCCCATGACTCGGTCCACAAGTTGGCCGTCATTCTTGTCCTCTATAACCAGTGTGGTGCCCATCAGTGGGTATCTGTACCTAAAACAGTAATAAGCAATAATTTTGTTTCTCATAGGGATCTTAACAATGTATTATTTTGTTTTTGTTCTTCTATGGAAACAGTTACTGTTAGTCGCCTGCTTGCAAAGAGTTTAAAATGGTGGGACATTTTTTTTTTAATTTATTACTAAAATATTAATTCAACTTGCGCTGTGATTCAAGTTCCATTATATAGTTTTCAAAATCCACCAAGTTTTATTTTATTTACTGAATACAATGTATAGCGCTGCTGTTATTGTTATTTTTTTTTTTTTGCTTTACAAAAGCTTGAAAACCAATACGAACACTTTGGACAATTCTGTCCCAAATACAAGATTGTCCACATGTACTCACAAACACGGATACCAAATGCATAATCGCATCGCTTCGACAATATTGTGCAATTCTGATGCAATTATTGTTCCTGAGTTTGGTCGAAAAGTGAGGGGTGAAGCATTTTTTGTTATTTCTACATTACTTTTCTTGAAATTTATACCATAATAAAAAGGAAGAAAACACAATTACACTCTTCTCCTAGTAACATTTAATCACGTCTTCCTCACCATTTCTAAGCTACTCTTAAAAAATTTTGAGATTTCGCACAACATAGCTTGACGACAGGTTTGTAAGAAATGAGACTATAAAATCGATCAAGGTTTACAACTGTATTGCTTCATAACTGAATATTGTAATCAAGAGGGGAGAGTGTGTTTTTTACTTATATAACATGATTAACACAGCTGAACACTGTTTTAATCAAATTAATTGTTAACAGGTTTGGATACGACAAACTTTGCCAGGCGCTGACAGTTTTGAGCGATTGGTTCATACTTAAGTTATCTGATCAAGAAGGCCGTTTAGTTAATATAGCATGGTCAATACAACAGATGAACGTTGTTCTACCTGCATAAATTACATACAGTGCCGGACTTTGTTCTAGCTTTGAACGACTAGCCCAGATAAAAAAGGGTAAATGTCAAAGCAATCAATACTCCTCATATTCATAAACAAGAGGGCCATGATGGCCCTGTATCGCTCACCTGAGTACAAACGTACTTTCAGCTTTACCCCAGGGCCAACATTTAAATAATGCTGGTAAAGGGTCTCTTTAAAATACTCAACACGAAATATCTAAGGTCTAGTCGCATTAGTTTCAGAGAAAAATGATTATTTATGTTTTCCTTTATAAATCAATGCAAACTAAGAGAACCCTGGGGCGTGGCCAATTTTGGCCCAGGGGACATAATTTGAATAAACTTGGAAGATATCCACTAGACAATGCTACATACCAAATATCTAAGCTGAAGGCATTGAGGTTTCCAGTAAGGAGAATTTTAAAAATTGCCCTTTTTAAATATTAAGGACCCCCGCGGCGGGGCCAATATTGACCCCCAGGGCCAACATTTAAACAAGGTTGGTAAAGGGTCTCTTCACAATACTCAACACCAAATATCTAAGGTCTAGTCCTATTAGTTTCGGAGAAAAATGATTTTTCATGTTTTTCCTATATAACTATAATGTAAACCAAGAGAAATTTAGTAGACATCCATTAGACAATGCGACTTACAAAATATCTAAGCTGTACGCATTGTGGTTTGTGAGAAGCTTTTCAAAGATTTCCTAATATATAAGTCTATGTAAAATGAAGTGACCCCTGGGGCGGGGCCAATTTTGACCCCAGGGAAATAATTTGAACAATCTTTGTAGAGTTCCAATAGAGGATGCTAAATGCCAAATATCTAATCTCTAGGCCTTGTGGTTTCAGACAAGATGATTTTAAAAGTTTTTCCTATACAAGTCTATGTAAAATGAAGTGACCCCTGGGGCGGGGCCAATTTTGACCCCAGGGAAATAATTTGAACAATCTTTGTAGAATTCTACTAGAGGGTGCTAAATGCCAAATATCTAAGCTCTAGGCCTTGTGGTTTCAGACAAGAAGATTTTTAAAGTTTTTCTATATAAGTCTATGTAAATAAAGTGACCCCTGGGGTGGGGCCAATTTTGACCCCAGGGAAATAATTTGAACAATCTTTGAAGAGTTCCACAAGAGGATGCTAAATGCTAAATATCTAAGCTCTAGGCCTTGTGGTTTCAGACAAGAAGATTTTAAAGTGTTTCCTATGTAAGTCTTTATAAAATGAAGTGACCCCTGGGGCGGGGCCAGTTTTGACCCCAGGGGAATAATTTGAACATTCTTTGTAGAGTTCCACTAGAGGGTGCAAAATGCCAAATATCTAAGCTCTAGGCCTTGTGGTTTCAGACAAGAAGATTTTTAAAGTGTTTCCTATATAAGTCTATGTAAAATATAGTGACCCCTGGGGCGGGGCCAATTTTGACCCCAGGGAAATAATTTGAACAATCTCTGTAGAGTTCCACTAGAGGATGCAAATAGCCAAATATCTAAGCTCTAGGCCTTGTGGTTTTAGACAAGAAGATTTTTTAAGTTTTTCCTATATAAGTCTATATAAAATGAAGTGACCCCAGAGGGCGGGGCCAATTTTGACCCCAGGGAAATAATTTGAACAATCTTTGTAGAGTTAAACTAGAGGGTGCTAAATGCCAAATATCTAATCTCTAGGCCTTGTGGTTTCAGACAAGAAGATTTTTAAAGTTTTTCCTATATAAGTCTATGTAAAATGAAGTGACCCCTGGGGCGGTGCCAATTTTGACCCCAGGGAAATAATTTGAACACACTTTGTAGAGTTCCACTAGAGGATGCTAAATGCCAAATATCTAAGCTCTAGGCCTTGTGGTTTCAGACAAGAAGATTTTTAAAGTTTTTCCTTTCGGTTGCCATGGCAACCAGAGTTCTGCTTGGAATTCCATTTTTTGAACAATTTTGAAAGGGCATCATCTAAGCATTATTCCTGTGAAGTTTCATCAAAATTGGCCAAGCCGTTTCAGAGAAGAAGTCGATTGAAGCAATTGTTGACGACGGACGACGCACGACGACGACGCACGACGGACATCAGGCGGTCACAAAAGCTCACCTTGTCACTTTGTGACAGGTGAGCTAAAACTGTATCTTTACTATTTACATATATCTATATTGTATAGCTCTAAGATAGCAATTGAATGAGACAGTAACACTTTTATCATTTTAAACAGTATTAAGAATATTCTCTTGAAATGTCATTATGCTAGTCTTTATGTCTCGTCTTTCGTGGGGTTTAAGGTAGTTAGCTTAGAGTTTGACACATGCCATTTAACAAAAGTAAAAAAGAAAATTTCTTTCTGCGAACCTTATTGACTGCAACATTTTAAAATAAATATTATCAACCAACAGACCTGATTATTCATTTTATTAAAGAATTGATGAACACAGTTACACTTTTATTTATTCGTATAAACCATGTTAATTATAAAACATTTAAATTATGTTAATGTAAAGAAGAGAAAGAGTAGACAGAAAAATACAGCATAGGTTTATAAACTGATCAATAATTTCAAATAAGACGCCTAAAACAACGAAAAACAAAAACACAACAAAACTAACTTAAGGGGGAACCGCCGTAGAAAGGACAGTGACAAAACAATTTGACACTTGCCCCAACAGTTTACTTTTCATATATTTCTCACATGAACAAACAAATATAAGTTGTCATAGCGTATGTGCTATAGTCCAACCATCAACTCGACAATAGCAAAAGCACAAAAACATTCAGAACATAACCTAACTGAGACCAGAGCTTCTTGAGTCAAATCAGCAAGAACAAGATAAAAGGAATGAAAGAAACAGAACTAGCTGGAATAACATCTTACTCTTCAGCAATCCCTTTCTTAAACGTGTAACCGTCTTTGCCAATGATGTAGTATTGCTTTCCTTCGAGTAGTTCAGTATGTTGGCAATGTAGTTTCCAGAAGAAAGTCATTTCATCACCAGTGTTTATATTCTCAATCCCTGTAAAAATGTAACGACATAATGTTACTTGCAAGAAAACTGTTTTTTATTGTCCATAATTCAATCGGGCGCGGTTCTGTTTTTCTAATAAAGCATAATTAACTGAGTTTCTTTAGTCAGCAATTGTAAAAAGGTGAAATATGCATATCAGGAATTGCCACATTCAGAAAACAACAGCCTCCCCACACAGTCAAGAAGAAGAGAGGGGGAGAGAGCATGGTTAATAAAATAATCAGTTTCAAAAAGGACGCCACTAACAAAAAACAAAAATGAGAACCCGAGGGGTTACCGCCTTGGAACGGTCAGTGGCAAATCAAATTGCCACTGGGGGTTTAAACCAGGTTCTAGGGTGCACCAACCTCACACTTGCCCCAACAGGTTCTCGTATCACAAGACAAGTACAAATTGTCTTGGTGAAATAACTCCAACCCACCCATCAGCTCAACAATGTTGTATGCAAAAGCATACAAACATAAAAACATAAGAAGCTAATAGCATTGCAAAGCCAAAGGGCGGGTACTCAATGATCTTTCCGAGACCAGAGCATCCGGAGTAAAATCAGCAAGAACACGATGACAGGGATAAAAGAAACAAATCGAGCTTCTAGGTTCTTTTAAGAAAAGATTTCCCCATTAACCTTCATAAACTCTTAAACCCCTGCCACCGTCGTGCAATCAAAGAGGTAAGCATAATGATCAACTGTAGAAGGGTTAATCACTAGGCCTGCAGAGCGCTGTAAAATATCATGTTGGTAACATTTCTTTTTAAATTTACAGATGGTTTTTACGAATAACCGGGAGAAATTAACACTGCCTTTTATCTTTTTAAGTTTATAAATTAAATCTCCATAAAAAACTGGTTGTGAAATACCTTGTTGCAAAAGTGATTTTAAACTGCATTTGTATTTATGAATTAAATCTGGGTATCGGCGATAAAACTTGCAAAAGGTTTTCCTTAATTTGTGATACCGATAACCTTGTTTTAAAAGTTTTTCTGTAATGCAAAGATTACGTTCATTGAAATCATTAACATTGTTGCAAGCTCTTGAAAAGCGAACAAGCTGTGAGATATAAACCCCATAAGATGTTGCACGGGGAACATCGCCGTCTAAAAACGGAAAATTTACTATATTAAAATTAAAATCATCTCTTTTATCATAAATTTTAGTAGTGACATAACCATTTTCAATGGACAGATTTAGATCGAGAAAGTTTGCTTGCTTTTCTGAAGTGTTCGCTTTGTTAAGTTGTAGTTCTTTAGGATAAATCTTATTAACAAGTAATGGAAAATGGTTATTGTCTATATTTAATAAATCATCAAGGTACCTCGAGGTGTTGTTAAAAGCTGTAATTATATCATCTTGATGTTCAGTAGAAAGAGATAACATAAAGTCTCTTTCATAACAGTATAAAAACAGATCAGCAACAAGGGGTGCACAATTAGTACCCATTGGGATGCCTATTACTTGTTTATAAATAGAGGTACCGAATCTAACATAAATATTATCTAGTAAGAAAGTTAGCGACTCTATAAGGTCTTGACAAGTCCATAAGGTATAATTATCATAAGAACCATCTGTAAAAAATGCCCTATGTTCATTACAAGCGATGAAGGCTTTATTCTCTCTAGCAAACGTTTTTTCAATGAGACTGGTTAGTTTGTCTCTTATTAAATTATGAGGGAGCGAAGTGTATAATGTTGAGAAATCGTAAGTAGACAAACAGAACGCCCGATAATTATTTGATTTAAGCTTATTCAAAACGTCATTTGAATTCTTAATCGACCAAAATAAATTTTTGCCAGAAGTTTCAAAAACCTTATAACAATACCTAATTACGTGTTCTTTTATAGCTGTAAGACAAGATGTTAAGAGCACAGATAATTTAGTAGTAGTGCAAGAACTAGAGTTAGCAATAAATCTTGCTTTATACGGTGTTTTATGCATTTTAGGTAACCAATACATAGTAGGTACTTTGTCTTGTTTCGGCTCAATACTGATTCTAAATTTTGTAATTTGTAGAGTGTGTGCAGTAACAATATCACTCTCAGATGAAGAAGTCAGTATATAAGCATTAGTGCTGTTCAGTTCTTCAGTTTGAATATTAATATAGTGTATTCGTCACACTATATTTACATTATTAGAAGCCTTATCAGCAGGTGTTAAAACAAATCTGTTATGAAAGTCTTGAATTCCTTTTTTCAAATGACGAAAGTTAAAACGAGGTCGAGGTGGTAATAAAGCAATGTTTCTTTCATAAAATGATATACGGGTGTCAATTATTTTGAATATGTGCTTTTTCCAGTTAGAAAGTGCATTAGGCTCGGCATGTTCTCTTTTGCACCATTTATTGCAAAATAAGTTCAAAGACTCGGCAATTTCTGCACGGCATGCATTAAAGTCAATTTTGGATGATATTCTATATTTGGGACCTTTAGAAATTAAATTACGAATTCTAGAGTCTTTGATTAAATTAAGATCACCGGTAACAATATGACCGGCAGGCTTATAGCAATATTTAGAAGTTAAACAATCTCAAGATTTTGGTGTATTTTCAATGATCTGTAAATCCGATGTAATTTTATTGTAATTAAAAATTGTATTTCTAGTTGGTTTGTTGTATTTATAACAAACCATAGGCGATTCAGTATTCTTAAAATAAATAGGAACCGCTGATTGAACTGTTTTATCTTTAAATATACTAGGAAGGTCAATAAAATCTATTCCTTTATTTAAAAACGAAATTTTAAGGAAATGTCTTTGATGGTCAGATTCCAAGTCAATATGCGGCCTGAGAACATGCCGAGTATAACACTGAATAAGACTAGCAACCTCGTAAAATGGATGGGTTCTAATGACGATGTCGTCGGCTTCCTCATCCAGTTTCTGCAAACTTGATATAGAAAAAGAAGCTAACCTAGATAGCATAGCGTGTCTGCCAGATTGTTTTAAAATAATATGTAGGTCATGAATAGAACAACGAATACGTGATTTTCTTTTTATGTTTCCATTAGTTCTGCTTCCGTGCGACCTCGATTTTCTTTTACGTATTTCAAGTAATTCAAAGACGTCATAATCAGGATTTTTAGAAATGTTGCCTTCTTGATAAATATTATCATTTAAACCAAGTGGGTAAGGAGTTTGTAATTTTTTAATCCATTTCTGCTCCGAAACGAGCCTGGCCCTGATTTTAAATGCTCTTGAAGCAGTGCTGTCAAATGAAAGTTTTTCTACTGGTTGAACGGAAATATTTTGTAAACGGTGTCCTGAATGCTTAAAGTGATGGTATAAAAATGTTTTAAATTTACTGTTGTTTCGAATTTTAGAACAATGTTGTCCAAAACGTGTTTTTAAAGGGCGACCTGTTTGTCCCACATATTGAATACCACAGTTATTAGAATTTCAAGTTAAAACGTAAACAATATTATCAGTTCGTCAGTCTATATCATTATTAATGTTAACTGAGAAAGTTCTGCCGTTAACTGTGGATTTAATAATAGAATTACAATTCAAATAATCACAGCATCTGCACCTCTTAGAATTGCACTTGAAAATAGAAGGATAAGGTCTGCGTCTTCCGTCATTCAAATTATTTGTTGTAGAAATATTATACTTTCGAAGAATAGGAGATTTTATAGGTGAAAGAGTAATTTTTAAATTGTTTTTAAATAAATTAGTACAGTGAGCCCTCTGCAGACCTGTCATATTGATAGAGCTAGCCGAAGATAAATTAATACGTGATAAACGAACCGAAGGCTGTAGACTTTTAAAAGATTTAATTTTATGCGGTGTTTGGACAGAAGACGCAGAAGATAGCCTTATTGGAGAAAGATAGATTTTCAATATTTTTTGTGTCGCCATAATGAAATATGTAGAAAGAATACCATTATATGACCAGCGACTTTAGGTTGCATTGAATTTCTCAAGTGACGTCACAACGTAATACGTGGATAGACAGTAAAGCGCGCTAAACATTATATTCTATAAATAGCACGCAGATCAATGTCCATAAATATTAACGTCCTGAATCACTGATCCCAAAGGGATGGGACTGTAAAAAGATTACTAAAATACACCAAAATGACCAATTCTGGTTCCAGAAAGCGTATAATAATAAATTATATTTTATCAATTTAAACGCAACAGAAAGTCGGTGAACATATAACCTTCAATGTGGTATATAATAGTAAATGAGTGAGTGGGGAGGGGGTGTGGAAAGTGAATGTCAAATGCAGTCCCTGAGGGATGAAAAGATAACAGTATTGTAAAACGCAGTTTATCAACAAGTCCATCTTACATTAAAATCATAAAGGAGAAAGCTCATTTTTTTACTGAAAGGTTAAAATGTAAATTTACATCATATATCATATATTCCTAAATGAGTTCTGTCATATGTACAAATGTAAATAGGTTAGATAAATGAAAAAAAATCTTTGCAAATATTTTATTTATCGTTTTTTCGTGAATAAAACATCAACATTTCAACTAAACTATCATACATATTTGAGGATTGGTATATCACGTGACCTTTTTAATATCATAGTGCATATATTTTTTATATGGGAAAATCATTCGCTTGCATTTGCTTGCAACTTCTAGACCCATTTGAAAGCTTACTTTCTTTACCAGCCTGCTGCTGTTCCCTCAAGCACTCATACACAACTTTTGTCTGAATTTTCAAAAAACCAAGCAAACACAATCTCAAAGTCCAATTATCAGCCAATTTTGTATTTATTCAAGAGATAGCAAATAAATTTGAAAGCTACCGAGACACGACAAATATAAATATTGTAGGATCAATTTGGTTAAACCTGTTCATAGGCAACAATAGACATTGATTTACTTTTCAAGCCACATAGACCAGTGATGAGTGCTGCAAATATCGTGCTCAACTTCTTTTCATGTAAGGGGGGGTATTTTTCATCCGCCACACGGTACAAACAACGCTAGTCTAATATATAAATTGATGGAAAAGTGATAATAGATTTAATTTCGGCATACATGTATTTGAAGATAGTTTAGAAAACGGTTGCCGTGCACATTTGAAAAAAGGGAATGTCGTGCACACACTGATTTTCATTTTCAGTTGAACGATGCAATGTTTTCGTATTATATACGAGTATTCACAATCTGCAAAGAAAATTTTTCAATTTTCATATTTGATCTTTATGTATGTCTGTCTCTCATTTGCTCTACTTAAAATGGTTTCGAAGTATTGAATCGCTTAGTTGTGTTTCATAGTTCACGATGTCAATCAACGGTTACTTTGATGGTTGTCATCTTTGAAATTTATTTAAATCACATTTCACGATAACTCAGACTCATTTCCGAATGAGATACAATGCTAAATAACGCCGTGCAAACGCTGCGTAAGTTTGAACGTTTACTGTTTAATTTCCGGAAAAAATGCTTTTGAATTAACATTTTGTTTGAATCAATTTAAATGGAATGATAAATAAATACATATTTTATATATGATTTTTTTTCTTTTAAAATTTTGTTTAACAAAAGTTATAGTTATCTGACAAAAAACGTCTTGATACATTCCAGACAGATCGAGACTATCGGTCAAAAAATGATTTGTGATTTTGTGTAAATATTACCACAAAATGTGTTTTAAATGTTATAAATAACGACAAATTCATTGGAAACTTTAAAAAATCTTTTCAAATAGCTTTTAAAATGTTTTCTCAGCGATGATTGCGATATCAATGTCTATACGATGGTTTCAAATTTACAATTATCCCCAGGTAAGTCGCCGTATTTTATATGTAACATAAAATACCCCCGTCAGTAGAAAGTAAACACTTTAGAACTACTACATGTACCAGCTATTAGTGACTGATAACATATGAATGAATAGCTTTATATGAATTTAAAGTTTTTACTTATGACGTAATTCAAACAAGAGCTGTCAGAGGAGACAGCATGCTCGACTATTCGAATCATTTGAAACAAATGCAATTTGAAGATTAAAACAATAATAACTATGGCCATACATTCATGTGCAATCAGGAAAAATATTAAAAAGTGAATGGTACGGGAGAAATTATTTTCAAATAACAGAAATAATTCCTAAATGTACCATAAATATTAAACTGAATAGGGGAATAACTATGAAATATTTCTGAATTTGTTAGAAAACTTGTTAGTAATTTTTTATTAGAGACATTTACTTTTAGTCAAATATCAATCACTTCAGTAATGTTACAGAAAAAGAACTGAAATGAAAATATAATGGTAGTTTGAAGTTGATAACTTAAGTATTTGCAAAGTTATCGATGAAGTGCACTTAAGTGAAAATATAAGTGAAACTAGAAATGTGTCCATAGGACACGGATGCCCCGCTATGCATCATTTGCAGACACTCAAGTGCAATGATGGGAATAATACGCGATACACTGCCCTTTCATGGTGAACATTTGTGTCAAGTTTTTTTTTAAATCCCTCCATTTATAATGAAGTTACAGCCTGGACAAGAAAATTCTATTTTTAGTAACAGTGACCTTGACCTTGGACCTTCAGGCTTGGGTATTGTGCGGACACACTGCCTTTTCATGAACATCTGTGCAAAGTTATTTTGAAATCCCTCCAGTTATAACAAAGTAACAGCCAGGACAAGATAATTCTATTTTTAGTAACAGTGACCTTGACCTTTGACCTACAGGCATGGGCATGGTACGTGACACACCGCCCTGTCATGGTGAACATTTGTGTCAAGTTATTTTGAAATCCTTCGATTCATAACAAAGTTACAGCCTGGACAAGAAAATTATAATTTTAGTAACAGTGACCTTGACCTTGGATCTACAGGCATGGGTATTGTGCTGACACACCGCCTTGTCATGGTGAACATTTGTGCCAAGATATTTTGAAATCCCTCCATTCATAACAAAGTAACAGCCCGGACAAGAAAATTCTATTTTTAGTAACAGTGACCTTGACCATTGACCTACAGGCTTGGGCATGTACGTGACACACCGTCTTGATATGGTGAACAATTATACCAAGTTATTTAAAAACCCAATAAGAAATAACAAAGTTACAGAGCGGACACGATTTTGCAAGAAAATTCTATTTTTAGTAACAGTGACCTTGACCTTGAACCTACAGGCATGGGTATTGTACGCAACACACCGCCTTGTCATGGTGAACATTTGTGCCAAGTTATTTTGAAATCCTTCCATTCATATCGAAGTTAAGGGCCGACTCTATATTTTGCTTAACACAAAATGTAAGCGAAAAAGGGGCATAATTTGAAAAATATTGGAAGAAGGGTTATGGGTCTTGTTGATTATGATGTAGATTTTGATGGTGAAAATATATTTCAAGTTTCAAGGCAATATCTCAAGTAGTTTTAAAGTTAGGGGCAAAATGCATATTTTGCTTGACACAAAATATAAGAAAAAAGGGGCATAACTTGAAATATATTGACAGCAGAGTTATAGGTCTTGTTGGTAATGATGTAGAATTTGATGGTGAATATATATTCCAAGTTTCAAGTTGATATCTCAAGTAGTTTATAAGTTATGGACCAAAGTGCATATTTTCCTTAACGCAAAATTTAAGTGAAAAAGGGGCATAACTTGAAAAATATTTGTAGCAGAGTTATGGGTGTTGTTGGTAATGATGTAGAATTTGATGGTGAATATATATTCCAAGTTTCAAGTTGATATCGTAAGTAGTTTTTAAGTAATGGACCAAAGTGCATTTTTTGTTTAACGGACGCCGACGCCGACGCCGACACCGGGGCGAGTAGGATAGCTCCCCTATTCTTCGAATAGTCGAGCTAAAAATCACTATGATAAAGATCAGGATCACGATTCCGGTGTTTGCCACCATTACGCATATGAAAATTTCCGAATGATGTGTGCTAAAACTTTCTCAAACGTGGACCAACTAAACAGTGTATTAAAAGAAATAAGTGGAAACTTTCAACTTTAAGTAAATTAAGTTTTCTGTTAAGTTTTCTATATACAATTTTGTTATATTAATTTTACTGTTTCTGTAAAATATTGAGCTTTTAAATTCCGGCAGCAGAAAAAGCCTGATAAGACAGTAAGCTAATTATATTTCCATTGAAAAATCATCAATTTCAGGGACCGTGCTTTCGAGACGCAGACTAAAAGGCAAATTGAGAGAGGTAAGAAACCCGTTAAGTGAGGAGATGATAATTGGGCATAACATGGAAAAAGCTTGATGGAATGGAAACAAAATTAAATTTCGATTCCCAGTCTTATTGTTCGTAGCATTTAATGCTACGAACAATAAGACTGGGAATCGAAATTTAATGCTTCACTCATACATTTTGCGAAATAAATTAAAAAACAGCTAAAACAGCTTCCAATTGTGTTTGATCATTTCCACGTGATCAAGTTGTAAGTTTCTACAACTTTTTCAGATTTTTTTTATTTCAACAAAGTTTCAAGAAATAGCGTCTTTAACAAAAATTTGTTAAAGCTTGTACTATGAAACTGCATTCACTATGTCACTATTTCACTTCATCATCGGATTTTAACAAATCTTTGTTAAACTATTCCCTTCACTTAACAGAGATGTTTAAAGAAAATCGGCCGAATTGTTAACAATAATTTGTTAAACATCTCTGTTCGCTATTACTGAATCTACCGCCAGTCATAGGAGTTTAACAAATCTTTGTTAAAGCTTATACTATTCTCTTCACATGACAGAGTTGTGGAAAGAAAATCGGCCGAACTGTTAACAATAATTTGTTAACATCTCTGTTCGCTGTTACTGAATCTACCGTCAGTCTGATTTCAGAGCATAACAAATATTTGTTAACGATTATATGAGAATCGTCAGTTGGCAAAAATATTCAATGGGGATCGGCTGGTTATCAATGTTTTAAAAATATTTGGTTAGATGTTTAATTTTTAAAATATAATCATTCTGATTTCAAAAACAACCAAATCTTTTATATAAAAAATAAGAATTTATCGGTGTTTTTAGTTTTTAAAGATGGGGAGTGAACATCAAAGTGATGCATATTTCCCGTCAACATATTTGTCAAAAAAGCTCAAATACTGAGTGAATAAATCTTGAATAAACAACTAATAAAGCATTTATAGAAAACATTATTAATTTGACCGGTTTTAATCCTTTGCAAACATACTGTGATTAATGTTTTTTGCTGATGATAATACAATTTCAAGAAAGATATAATATAAATTATATTTTTCGCTTATGAAACTCCGGATCATATTAGTAATTCAGTAATTGTATCATACATCCATATTAATCAAATCAAGTCCCCATGAACAAAATCAAAATAGCTAGTAAAACTGTATACTAATTTTTATTAACAACATTTTATTCAGTACTTTTCAAATAATAATAATAAGTAATTTAATATCATCTTTTCAAAGCATGCATTTAATTTATATACTTTAACATTATTTATTTTATTATTTCTCAATATTTTACTTTATAAATCTGGTGTACAGTTACTCAAGATTGGGTATTTTACTATGAACACACAGTTACTTAAATGTCTTTAAATGTCATAAACACATACATTTTGTAAACCGTTTATGTTTCGATTTTTCGAACAACTCAACCAACAACTCGCAGAAATCTTGTTTTAATATACTCATGTATTATGATTTATAGCGTTGGTAACTAGGCACTTTGACTTTTCCATTTTTAAACACTATGTAAAATCCGAAATCTAGAAATGATAGGTGTAGATTCCTGGAAAATAATAGAGACAATTTCACAGCATGAACGTTGATACCAATTTGCTCTTTCACATCTGCTTGTATTGATTCAACTATTCCGTGATTCCAGCTTCAGTAGTGATGACTAATGTACCTAAAATTAAATATAAAAATACATGAAAGTTAGCAAAAGATGAAATACAACAAGCCACAGAAAAAAAGTTTAGAAATGTAAGATGATCACTTTTATAATAATAACCTATAATAACCTATAAAAATGAGCAAAATCAAGAAAATCTGACGGATTTATGTCTTGAAATGGTCTGTGTAAAATAATTTTTCGCTGGGTCTGTTTAACAAGGTGTTATTGTGCACCAATCTCACACATGTCCATACAGGCTTTCTTTGAACAAACAAGTACAAAATGTTCATCATTGAGATAACCCAAATAAACTATTGTTATGTATTCTTGTTGTAATGGTCTAAATAAATTGTGAATAAATTGGCGATGACTGTTCGGGTTCATATTTGTTGAATTAGCCGCTTAACAAATGTGTTTGTTTTAATCATGCAAAACTTGTATCGCTTTGCATGACTTCAGAGGTTGACGCTTTTGTTATTTTATTTATCCTACTGTAAGGAATTTCAGATGGTCGCTCCAGCCTATGCGAATTTTAACTCGTCTTAATTTGACTCTTATTTCGCAAACAAAAATGACATTATTGGCAACAAAATAGAAAAAACCTTTTAAAGCACGTCACGGTCGACAGAAAAATGGTTAAACATGTGTAACTAAGTAACGATCGGCACCAAAACCAGGGATTTTTTTCAAGATTGAGATGTATATTTTTACAAGATTGATATCTACTGAATTCAGAAAAATCAGTTAAGACCGATATTTAAGGTCTTTAAAATTGCGACATATAAAAAGAAAAGTACGTATGATCCATGCGTATTATCTGTTGAAACAAACTACATGTAGTAATGTTTCTATCTTTATATTTTAGGCTTTGTTCCATTAGTGTTTTTTTTGTAAAATGTAAATACTGTCAGAAAGTGGCATATCTTTTTCTAAGATGAGATTCCCAGAAACGGGAAAGCCCTCCTCAAGAAAAACACGTATTTAGAGTACATGCTTATATAATCTTATAGTAAAATAAACGCAGACTTATGAATCATTTAATAAAAGGTAGATATAGCGTTAGTACATAGTAACTTGCAATAAAATTATGGAGTAAAACGATTTCACAGTCAGATGATAGAGCAGCGCGCGTAATCAACACAATGTGTTACACAAAACATAAAATGATCAATGAGTTCTAAATAGATAAACAAATAACAGTCCATGCTTTCTTATCTGACCATCAGGAGACCGGTAATAGCTACTGAATGGAGTATTATTAATCAAGTTAAATCGTTTTAGTTTAGACAGATCGATATGTGTATAAGAATTGTAACTTAGAAAATAAATATAAAATGAGAAAAAATACAAAAACAACGTTTTAACAAATTAAGCTTACTGTACTTTCTCATAATTTCAAACAACCAACATGTTTTCATTTCAGATATTGTACACTTTTTTAACCACAATTTATTAAGCAAGGGTGCAGAGGAGGAGCAGACAAAAACCTTTATTTTTTCATAGTGCATTTTAAGCTAAAAACCTAGCATTGTGTCACATGTGTATTCTAAGCGTCTTGGAAGTATAACGTTAACACTATTTCAACATTCTAATTGAAGAGTTTTACGGATAGGTGTACAATCTCGTATTGTGATGTTTGACGAATAACAGATTTATGTTTCCTTTATTTCTTGTCATGATGAGGAACCCATAGATCTTAAAGTGTTTATGTTCACATGATTTTTCCAAAATCACAAAGATTTGTTACTTTTCTTCTGTTTTGTTCTTGCAGAAAATGATATAACTTAAATTGCCAATTAAAACACCAATTTTACAGGAATTGTTATTAATCACTAATGAAAAAAGAGCGTGTTTTAGGAGGGGGATGATTTGCAATACTTTTTTTAATGATCTTAACTAATCTATTAATCCGTTGAAAATAAATTGCAAGTGTCATAGTGTTTGAGATATTTATGCCTGTCTGTATCACTTCTTCGGTTTTTTGATGTATATGTCAAATAGAAAGTCACAACAAAACAAATGTGATTTCTTGAAATAATTGTCTTTGACAGATGAGTAAATTTGGTGAATTCGTTTCATTCAACTAGTACACCTCACTTTGTAATTTGATACACCATTAAGCTTCAGCTGGGCAATTATATGACTCCTGGGGTGAAGTGAAAGGCCGAGTTTGTCAGTTACACGCAGCTTTACAGCATTTAATTTTACATTTATCTGCCATGTTATCTCATTGTAATAATCTCTACTCAGCTCAAATTAGCAGCAGTTTCATGCGCTGTCCCATGAGATTATAAATGGCCATTTTGTAACCTAGGAGAACATTTTCTGGTTTTGATTTCAACCTAAGTTGAAGTATAGTAACTGTTGAGTTTAATCATAATGTCATGTTGTAACTGGTTAACCAGCAGATAAGAAAGTGGCAGAAGATTCGGGGATATTGAATCATTTTTGTAAAGATGTCTTCTTTTCTAACTAATACGATACTATTTTGCATAACATGAACTTTACTTTCTCTTAGAGATTATAAAGATAAGTCATTCGGACAAAAAGGAAATTACATGTACATGTCAGTAATCATAATCTACAATTAAGGTAGCTTGCAGAATTTCAACCTGGGTATTAGCTATAAATCAGTTTTCGGCTTCAAACCGATACAGGGAACTTAACTGCAAATTTTTATAAATGTTGTCGCATTGCATCAAGCAATCATAATTAGAATCCGAAGAAAATGACATGTTATATGTTGCAAAAAATTGAATGGCTAGTCTAGCGACAAGCAGGATTTTTCAAAAGAAATGTCACGGATGAAAATGATGTAACAGTTCGATAATTTGAATATATCCACTGAAGTTGTTTCGGTGAATGTCATTAGGTCGCCACAATTTTCACGATCTAATTGTGTTCCACTCTTCATCAATAATAGCACCAGATCATAAATCGAAAACACTGCAACTATATAAGTAACAAATGTCAGGCATATTTGGACATGTCAGCCTGTATGTGACAATTGTCCGCTTTTCAACACTTGCCTCCATATATACGCCTTTACGGCTAGGCTAACAGTGTAGATACAGAACAGCCGGCACAAGCGTGCTGTATAATCAGTATTTGCACTGTTCGCGTTTTGATTAATTAGCTTATTTTGACCGAAAAGCGAACAGTGCAGATATTAATCAGACGGCACGATTGTGCGGACTGTTTTGGATCCACACTGGCCGACGCTCGTTAAAAAACGCGTCTCGGAAAGGGTTAAACGTTATTAACGGCATTTTCAAATGGATGAGAATTGGAAATGTCAATGATCATTTTGAAAACGACACCAAGTGATATTTATGTAACGTTTAACTGTCAATGTAACAAGTCATAAGTAACACCCCAAATACGGACACTGTCAGACAGGTATTTTAAAAGCTGGATAAACTATGTTGCTCATTAATATTTTTACATGTGAGAGTGTAAAAAATGTGTGGTTTTGTCATTTCAAGCAAAATCGATTGGGGCGAGAGAAGGAACTTGCACGATCTTGAATATGCAACATCCTCTCTTCGAATATCGGAATTTAGCACATGTCATGTAAAACATGTACAAATGATGTAGAATATTGTAACAATTGTTTGAGGAACGCGTTCTATCTAAAGAATACTTTAATGTCTACCAATGTGTTGGACAATTTCTCGCTTTTATAGAACAAACATATCAGAGACCTTTACCTCGCGCTGTTTAATAATGATTTATGATTTATTATAAAGACCCTGACACGTCATTGCAACAATATACTTTTAAAGAATTTTAAGCACATTATTTACTTTTTAAAATAAATGCATACTATAAACAAACCAATTGTTTACAGCGATACATATTAAACGATAACAAAAGAACATCGTTATGAGTTATAAATATAAATGTAAGCGGAATACTTACCTATCAGTGTTGATACGAAATGTTGACCTGTTCTCTATATGCTTCAACTTATTTTCGTGTTCTTCATTCTCATATCTAAAACGTAAATATATATATCAACACAAAATAATAGCATATATAAGCAAATTACTTAACGAATATGAAAATGACGGAAATAACGGAACATATTCTCCACACATATGCATTGGCCAGCGGACCCATTAAAAACAATCTCGACTTATGTTTTTAACAAAAGTTTATAAACCTAGTTAGCCTGTGTTTAATCACCACAAATATATTATGTTGAGGCGCAGCACTGTTTTCAGTATAATACGTAATAAGAAACATTCATGTGACCAGAACAACAAAATATATTTTAGAAAATTAAATTATGACGATTGATAACGCTGGCGGCTTTAAGACCGCGCTTTCAAAACAATCAAAAGTAAATTAGATTTTTGAAAAAGATAACAAACATAATACAAATCTAAATGCTATTGTTATAAAAATATAAAGCTTACCATTTAAGAGATACCATCCACGACTTTGCCTGTCATAAGACAAACAAGATCTTTATCATCTGAAAAATCATATCCGAACTTCGATAACTGAACATAATATTCACAAAGACTTAGTGTTCCAACTCCCAACTTAATAACACGACTCGCTTTCAAATTTTGTATAATTGTCTTGCTAAAAAGACAGTCATCTAATTAGCCCTTTGCGTTGAAAAAGACACTACAAGTCTTGAGAAGCCTCTGCTTAGATTCAAAATGTTATAACTTGTTCGTTCAATAACTTCTTAAGTGATTTACAATAATAACCCACTTCAGCTTAATCTCAGAAAGTTTGACACACATTTCCATCACGTGACTACTTTTCTCGCATTTACAACACAATCTTAGAACATTAAGTTTGGTAGTAGGATAGCCTGGCAGACGGCTAGATGGTTCTATTTTAGTTACTTGTATTAATATTTTTCGGCGTTAGCTGTCTAAGCTCACTTTTGACCTAGTTTTTCGACCAATGAAATATTGTAAATAAAATTTATTATGCAGCGGGAAAATCAAATAGATTATTTTGATTGGTTATTAGTGGGTCTTGTTAATGATTACCGTAACGATTTTTATATTGTGTGTAAGTATTTACCGGTGCTTTATGTTCGGGCATTTTCGTTTTAAAAAGCGTTAATTGTATTGGAGAAAAAGATATTTACGGTATAAATAACCAATTAAGTCAATCGATGGCTTAAATACGATTTTATATGGAATATTCATAGGTGTCAGGTAAACACTCGAGTACAATACACAGTGTAAAACGACAGAGAATTGCAGATATTTCTGGTTCTTACTGGTTCCTTTCTAGTTCCTTTGATACTGATTGTTAATTTCAAGTCTAGATATTCAAAACGCCTTGGTGTTGTGGTTATCACACTCGCCTCTTAAGCAGAGGCCCCGGGTTCAATACTCGGGAGGGACACTTTCTTTTAAAGTTAATTTACGTAAAAGTTGGTAGATTTCGCTCTTGTAACAAGTTGTTATTTTCATTTATTGTATTTTAATGACATTTATTCATCATTAGTGCTAACTCTACAAGAGGTATTTTATTGAAACTGAATGTACAGTTAATGTTAGACAGTCTTCTTAAATCGACGTATTATCACCAGACGAAATTTTTGCACGGTCTTTATTTCTTTCTTTCTTATAAATAAAAATCTTTTCCATCAACGCCGTTTATCTTTTTTAAAGATATTTCTTGTTAGATATATTTTGTTTTATTTTAGTTCTTAGTTTCTAATTCAGATTTCTGTTGCTGTTTTAGGAGCTAAGGGAATGTAAAAACAGAAAAACATTGCAGTGAAAGCGTAAATTTTGTTGATATATTTTTGGATGACGGAGGAAAATAAAACAGAATATAGGGACTGGGGCACGTCTAGAAGCAGGCTACTCTTAGGTCAAACAAAGTTCAGTTTGTGGCATTTTCAATATCTGTATCGAATCGGTTAATGTAAATAGAGAATAAATTGCCTGTATCTGATAAGCCATGAAATCTAGTTCTCTCTCTCTCTTAGGCACCTAATGGTTTAGAAATACGTTGGAAAACATGATGATGATTTTCTATTGTGTTAAAAGTGAATGTTCGGAATGTAACGCCCATGTGATAATATTTTTCTCAGTTCGTTCTAATCGTGATTTGAAAGTTATTAATATCAATATTAGTGACAATAAATTATTGTTTGTATCATATTCTACTTAGGATCATTTTATGATCATTAATCCTTACCCTTACTAGATTTGCCAATATTTCAACCTGTAACTCTCCATTAATTGTTCAAAGGTCAGATATGTAACAATTCCTTGGCTAAATAGCTGTTGGTGTATGTTGAGTTGTGAATTTAGGTTTGACTACAGTAATTCAACCCCCATAGACTCCTAGTAAAGCTTCAAATCTCCTATTCTAAATAAGCTATTGAGCCGACGCCTTAAGCTGTCGGTGTTATTATATTCATTGTTCAAAGGTTTGATTTGCAGCACTTAATTGGCTGAATAGCTGGTCGTGTATGTTGAGTTGTGAATTTAGGTTAGACTATAGCAATTCATTTCCCATAGACTCCCAGCAAAGCTTCATATCTTCTATTCTAAATAAGCTATTGAGTCAATGTCTTTAAATCTGCTTTTTGTGAACACTAATCTAGAGACATTTTACATGTAAATACACAGCAAAAATATAGCCTTACCAGTAATTTTTCACAATTTGTGCTGGAATACCACCACCCTCAGTCACGCGCCACTCAAGTTCAGTTTCACTTTGTCAAAACTATAACCCATGTTGCAGATAAAAGTTTTCACTAACTCAAAATATGAATTCAAACGTTTGTTTCAACTTCTTCTATACACGACCTTATAATACGAGTGAAAAACACGACAAAATATATAACATAATATAAAAGTGATATTAATAGCGGAATAAAACATATGATACTTAAAATGTGGTATATTCGTATGGCTTTAGTTTGTATTTGCAAACTATAATGAATTTATCACACAGAAAAGGCGGACAAAGGAAAACGAACCTGGAAACGAATACATCACTTTTGTCATAAGATTTGACAAACAACTTATTTTTTAACAATCATATTATATTTTACACCTTATTTATGACATAAATTTATGGCGGATATAATGATCTTCATAATCACCATCATCTTAATTATCATCATCAACACCATCATCATTATCGTCATCATCATCATCATCATTAACACAACCATCTAAAAATAACGACCTTGACGGTGCGGGTTCGCTCACAGCTAGAGGCACTATCATTTCATATCATTACATCAGCATGCGATTACCACTGCCACTATTATCATCATCATCATCATCATCATCATCATCATCATCATTACAATGTGCATCATGATTATCATCATCATCACATTATGATTTTACATTCTATATTTCATAGGACAAAACACCAGATAAAATACAAGTTTAGTTTTATGTATTCGTGCAACAATTTAACATAATGTGATATATGAAATGATCTGAGTGCTGGTTCTCCCTATAATGATAATGATGATGATGGACAGGTGTCTGTTGTCACACGGTTATGATGATGTTTCTGATTTCGCTATAATTTTCAATTCCATTCATTTTATATCACAACGTATATGTCATTTACTATTAGGCAAGCATGCGTGCGTAAAATAGTTGAATCAGTTTACCTAATTTAACTCATGGACGAGTTTATAAGACGTTTTTAGAGCGAGGCAATGTATACAACGAAAATTATGGGGTTTTTTGGGGGAATCAAATATGGGTGTTTCTGGAAAAATACAACATATTTCAATATCACAGTAGCGTTGTTTGTGCCGTGTGGCGGCTGTAAAAAGTCTCCCCGTACATTCAATCGGTGCTGTTGTCAATTACGTCCTTTGAAGGTCGTTGAGCACGATATTTATGTACTTGGTCAAAGTATTTCTAAAATTGCTTTTGTTTTCATATTTCGGCCAGTTTTTAGATGGGTGGTTTCAATATCCCAGCCAATATAGATTTAAAATTTTGCCGTTGGCGTTGTCTGTGATATGCAGGATTTATATTCTCAGATCCCCTGTCAAAATTCTTTTTTGTTTAATGCCGCCCATTGTTTTCTCGTTTAGGGCAAACCCTTTCTTTTATCTGGGGACCATACGCCGCTAAACATGGAATGGTTTTAATCTGAAAATACCGCATTGAAGGTTTTATGTTCGTCATATGCATACTGGTCATCGTTTGAGATGGATCAAAACTGTACTGTTTATTTATGTAAATATCGAGTTGCGCTCAACCCGGGGCTAAGCGGTAATATGCATTTCCATTACTGCCCATGAACAGGCTCAATCGAACCGAGCATGCTATATTTTCTTATTTGCCGTGTTCGGTAGATTTCAAAGTTCCCTTTTCATCTATTACAAAATTTACTGAAGTCCAGGGGGTGACAACTCTCCAGAACCCAATCCATTTCAGCCCCCCCCCCCTCCACCACCCGGGCCACCTTTCTTCGTACGCATGGATAATGTTTCGGCTGAATATTTAACTTCTGTAACTTTTGCGGTTTTTCCGAAATGTATCAGTAACCATACTTCAAATTTGAGTGAAATTTCACATTAATTAACTTGGGAAGCTACATGTACCACATACACATATTTAATATTATTTTAAGATGAACCAATATTTTGTGTCAGTATTGATAAAATTAGGCAGAAAAGTCGCCATGAAAATTGGAGTCATTTTTACCTGCCCAGTACATGTACGTTAATATCGGCCTGCATTACTTTACATAAGTTGTATCATACATAATTAAATGTCCTTTACGACAACTATATCAATTATATACTTGGAAAACTTATGCGTGTTTTCAAAGCTATAGACCAACTGTATTTTTTTCATTGTTCATTTTATTGTCCGACCTATGTCATAGAATTCTTAATTGAATATGAATGCAACCTCGATTCATCAGTAAATATTCATATTCTAGACCGATTGGCGGCTTTCAAGCTGTACATTGCAAAACTATTTCTATGAATAAGGATTGTGAAATGAACACTATCCGTTCCAAGAATTGAGGATTAAAATAGACACTGGATCCGACATTTTAAACGTAAAAGAGAATAGCTTTATAGTATGCTCCGGAAGGCGAAAACAAGGAGATACGAAGACGAATACGAGAAAACACGAATTAAAAACATATACGAAAACGCAAAGATACGATGGCGAAAATGTGAGATTATTTCCCATTATCATCATCGTGTTTTCGCGTTTCTGTCATCTTAATTTCGTGATTTTGTGATATCGCGATCTGGATTCTTTTCCGTTATAGTCGAAAATGGTGATGGCCCTAAGTGAATTTCGTAGTTACTCCCAGACTATGTTTGCTTTTGTGATGGAACCCTGATTTAAGTACTCAGTTTTTGTATTTTTAATAGTTACTTCGGCGTTGGAGGTTGAACAAAAGTAAATCTAATTCCCATATACCTCAATGTTTAATTCCCAATATTCAATGTACAGTAAACAAAATTCTATCATCTTTATTTCTAAACATTTAAGATCAATATTTCATCTATTTAAAACATACAGGAAAACTGGGAATAATTTACATTTAAGAAAATTACTGATTTCTAACTGAACAGACACTATTTTAAACGCGGTATCGCAAATACGGTTCCCTATATATCTATACAGACTGCGCAGCTGCGTTTTATACTCGAAAAACGCAGCCTGCATAACGCAGCCTGCGTTAAAAGCTGCGTTTTATATTGGCCCCCAAAATATGTCAAAAAATGTACTGTATCTGTTAGAGTTCAATATTGGTGATCTACAGAAAGTAGAAACGGTGAAGCTAGACCGCAGACGGAGATAGCTTTCTTCCTTTTCTGTAGATCATGGAACTTGAATTTTAACTTATTTTGGTGTTCGCAATCATTTGATCTTCTAGCTCCTTCCCGCGTTGTAGTGACGTGGTATTGTGGCGCAAAAGTTTAACAGCCACGTTGCTCGCTTTATTCTTGATCATTTGATTGCGTGTACATGAGATTTTGTTATTTTTCGAAAAAAAGGAGTTTTAACTCCATTTTTAGCAATAAAGAGCATTGAGTATTTAAAAGAACGTTTTCGGCACGTGTTTGTATAAAAACCCCATACGGGAAAATAACATTTTGATTACACCCAGGTATGTTCATATATAACATGTTCACGTGATAAAGCTTAATAATTTAGCAAGATTTGTTAATTGATTTAAAATAATACATAACTTCCGGTGATATATCGCAGGATTTATTCTGGGGCGGAGTTCGGATAAGTAAGGATATATCTACAAAATTTATATGAACGACGGCGCGCGATAAATCCCACAGTTTATCGCTAGAAGAGCGAGCTCTATGTATCGTTTCTATTCTAACACGACATTACTGAGTGAACAATCGATATATATTTTACCAAATGTTAACGCGTTGTTATAAACGCAAATGGGTTGTTAGTTCGGCTTTTAGTGTTATTCCCTAAACCTATTTTAAAGATTGATGATAATTCAGATATTGAATAGAAGACCTGATTACATTTTCATCAAACCGCGTATCGTTTGCTGTCCGGTCGTCGTTCGAACTGTATATTTCAATTTAACTTTTCGGTTACATAAGGGAAAATATTTCGTCATAAATACGGGTTTTATCATGTGTGCATACAGTGCAGATCCAAATCTACCGGCAAATCCGTACCGCTTTATCTGCAATGTTTGCATCTTGGCAAAAATTAATAAAAATAAACTAAAAGAAAGCAGTGTAGAATCAAGATAAGTGGGCACATTCGCCTGATCACGGATGTACCGGATGATCTGGATTAACACTGTTCGTCTATGAGATAGCAACCATACATGTATCGATAGTGTAGGGTGTTAACTGCTAGTACAGTGATATCAGTAAAAAAAGAAATAAAATCCTCGATCAACATGTGAAATAGTGAAAAATGCGTAGTTCCTATTTAGAAAACATCGTATGAAAGACGTAATCTTCAAATGCTTCAAAAACCACACCCTCAGTTGTCAGTTAAAGTGACCTTGCCGATGCGCCTATGGTCTTTTGATAAACACACCAAATCATGTGGACCGGCTGAATACGTTGTTCAAAATTAAATGACTTTCTCCACCAGAATTCTGCACGTTTTAAAGCAACAGCAATGTTGACACAGCCGCGATTGTGATTGGCCCACTAATAGGTGCGAACACCATGCAGATGAAAGTATCAATAACGTTGTCAAACGGGAATTACGTTAAACTTTATAGAACAGTTTGAAAATGTGCATCAACACCAATGTTTTGTAGAGCAAAACTTAGCACTCAACTCACTCTTGGCAGTGGAATTGAATCTAGAAGGCTATTCGAAGTTTATGCGTTACGAAAAAACAACAACAACAACTCACCATTTGCAGTGAATTCGACCTTATAACGTAATCTCTATCTAAGGCGAAAACCCAACTTGTTGCTAGTTGTGATTTCTTAAATGTATTTGTGTAGGGCGAATATATATTAATCTCACTGCTGACAGTGGATATAAATAAAGAAGTATGTTTTATTGTTGTGCAGTGGATCCGAATCTATAGGGGGTATTTATTGGTTTACAGCGTATACCCAAATTCACTGTTGGAATGGGATTCCAATCTAAAATGGTATTAAATAATTATCAAACTCACAATTCACATATCACTGTCACCAATACAACACTACTGTTTTACGATAAATAGTACGTTTTGCACAATCGTGACAGATTAAGGTTTAACAAATTGTGATTAAGTGGCTGTCTATTTTTAATTTTTATAATAATTGGCATTTGAAAAACTTGTTTGCTTATTGAATACTTAACAATAGTAAAAATTAAATGCAACGGTTGTGGAAGATATTTTCACATGAAAGTCACTATGTTTTGGTAAAATTGATCACTGTAACGACTTAAAATCGAAACTATTTACAAAAGCAAACATCAAATGGCCAGAAAAAGTTATTACATGTAATTGGCGGTCTAGAGATCAATAATTAACAATAGTTTTCACATGAGATTACTATACTTCAATTGTACTAATTTCAAGTTATTTGGGAGTACATGGGTTGATTGATTATACTTAAAAATCCTGCAAGTATAGCAAAACACAATTGAAAAGCATAGACATTATCATTTGTTTGATTGTTTACTCTAACAAAGTATACATGTTTGACCCGGTATTGGTATAGCTCAACAAAAATGTTTAACATCGAGCATCCGCAAAATGCCTTGCTTATCAGCCACAGAAATCAGCGATAACAGTTTAATAGCCATAAATCTTGATAGACTGCTGAGCTGACCAGCATACTGAGAAACATTTAATTCCACCTAATTACTTGATTGCAGACTACATAATAGATTCATGAATGTGTGCGTAATATATTTCTTGCAGATTGTTTAGTGAAACAAATCAAAGAAATAAATATTGAACGGCAGAATTTACAAATTAAAGTATATTTTTACATTGTTAATTTTACATGAAATGCAGCGAAATATTTTTTTCTCTAATTCAAATGTCAAAAATCTAACCAATGCTATGTTTGTGAAGTTTGCAACCTATATGCCTGGAAGCCTGGGAGCGTGAAGTTATCAGTCTAGCAGCATGAAGTTTGTGTTTCTATATAAGAACTTGACGACGATATGCAATAAAACTAGGGTATTCCTAGACTTGTAGCTTAATCTTAATGCTTTCGATGTTTAATATAATTTATATAGCAGTTTCCCGCTCTCTGCGTACAAGGATATGAATCACTGTGCCGACCGCAATAAGTGCCACTGAACAATGTTCCTCGTGTTAAATTGCTTAAAGTTCAAAAGGTCATATTTGCAGAGAAAATATACAATGACCATTGCTTCTATAGACAGGGTTCGGTCCCTATGTTCTGTGACAAGTTCGTCTATCATCTTAAAATAATACCAAGAAAACTAACTCTGACAGTCAGTTGATTATTCTGTGTTTAAATTCCATTATCTCTCAGAAAATAGATTGATCGACAGAAATTAGAAAATGAAATAAGAAAGTAAAAAAATAATTATCTTAAATTTAATTTTAAATTGTATTTAAAAAGAACCATCAAGACGGATGCCAGGCTATCTTGCTTCCTGAAAATATCATTTGCGGCGACTACAAACCGAAGGTTGTGTGTCTGGTAAACAAACCATTTTACCTATTTCCTCCATAAATACGCATTTTACGCATATGCGACCATTGTAGATCCAAATCAGCCGGCACATCCGCGCCATCTGACTTGGATCTGAACTGGTCTCTTTTTGATTTGAAATAACCTAATAAATTAAAAAGCGAACAGTGCAGATCCTGATCAGACGGCATAGATGTGCTGGCTGACCTGGATCTACACTCTTCGCCTATCCCATGAAGGCAATTGTATGGAGGAAAGGGTTACATTTGTAAAGAAAAGTGTTAATAAATTAATTTATTTTAATGTTATACGTTATTCATAAAAAATACGGACTAATATTCTCATAATAAAGACTTAATAAAAAGTCATTATTATTAAATTGGTTTGCATAGATAAGACTATTAATGTTGTTTTTTTTTTTTGTTTAAATCTTCCTATGAAACATTTAATAATATTTCAGGAAGAACAAATACCTGCAGCGCTTATTGATACTGATAAGCTGAGTTATGCACTAGTTTACTGTTAAACTTAAGCATATCGGTTTAAGCTTCATTTATTATTTTAAAAATTTCTTATGTTGTTTTATGACTATATTACCACTAAAGTTCATGATAGAAATGCATACAACTAACAGCGAATTGGCTATCAAGTTGATTGAAAAACGAGCCTTTTAATTTTTTAAATGGGTAAAAGTTGCATTAACTAAAATAAAGTGAACCGATGAATATTATTTAGTGATTTAATAATAACTATGATTAAATGTATTGAACAAATGGTTCTGTAAAATCCTATACCATTATGCATCGGATGGGCATTAACCTTATTACTGTAAAGATCACGTGTGAATAGAAATGACCTGGCGGGAATGTATAGGTCAATCATGCTCTTATATTGATTGGAGATTTCATGGTAAATGAACTCCAGATGTCTGGGGGTAAAGATAACAAATTAAGATTCAATGTTATAGTGAAAGGATGAGTAAACATGCCAATAAGACTATTAAATGTTTCTTTTTATGAAAATGAATTGAACACTCGATTGTACATGTAATTATGAACATTTTATACATTGTGCAAATATGTTTAGTCTTATTGGGTGAAGAAAAGAACAGACCAGTAACTCAAATAGTAATGTATCATGCGTGAAATCAATAAATAGTGGAGTAAAGAGGAACCGATTACCAAGTGCTGTTAAGACAATGAAAACGTATCTCAATATTTTCTCAGATGAAATGGAAACGCTAACAAATGAAAGGAAAAATTGTTCTTGGAAGGAAAACAATTTGAATGTAAGTAACTTTCTAATTACTCTAATAATAATATAAAAATCACAAAAATATGAGACCGTTCTAAGTTTGATTTTATTGTGTGGATCAGTCATCCTGGAAAAGAAAGTAAATTCTTGTCTTACGGACATACAGTAACTTAGATAAAAGATGACTTCGTGGCTAAGGTTGTCGACTGTCATTTGCTGAACATCGCCGGTGTTGGTATACTGATAAGCCCTTCACTACATTGAATTGTTAAATAACTGGCTAAACTGTTAAAGATTAGCTGCACTGCTTACCTTATTTCAGGACAGGAATGTTTTGAATTTTGTTCATCTTTTCTTGTTGTTAAAGTTTTTACGGTGAATGTGTAGTTTATTTATGTGGTTCCATATAATTATTTTAAATAATAATAACACATTTATACACAATCTTTTAAAATGTTTTAAATACACAATTAATTCTAAAGTTTTTAGGATTTGTACAAAAAAATAATTGTTACAGCAATAAACAAAAACAATCATTCCAGCAACATTCTTTTGTGGTTTATATCCCCAGAAAAAAACTAACTGCAAATTGCAGCATTCATGTGCAATATGCTACAAATGTTAGTGTTAAAATATTTTCTATTGTACAGGCCAGACTTTAGTGGCTTATTCCCTTGTTCTGATGATTTTTCTTTGATATAATCAATGCAAGAAAAAATATCGTGCTGGCACATTCGTGGCTGTGGTTAAAAGATAACACAAATTATATGTTGGTCCCTTGCTGTGATGTTTGAGCCTAATGGTCAATAAAACAATTTCAATGATCAACTGAGCGTAAAATGCTTTTCGACTGTTAAAGGAACCCCTTATTGGTGGTTAATTATTTGTAACTGCAAAGTAAACAGAAACTAATGTCACATAAAACTACCCTATTCCGCCAAATAAGTTTAATATTTTTTCTCGTTTCTCTGTCTGTCTGTCTGTCTGTCTGTCTGTCTGTCTGTCTGTCTGAATCAAGAGTAAACTGTATACAATTGTTCAACATTTAACGTTATCTATGTTTCTCCTCTTAAAACATGTGAGCAGTTAGTAATTCCTTCTTTTGAAGATATTTATACGTAACTATAAAATACTTTATACACTTTTACAAACTCGAATGAAACATGACTAATTAACAATCTGATATCCGACTATTTTAGAATAGTGTCTGTCGCTACTGTTTGTATTTATGAAAAGAATAGTTGATTATACATAAATAGAAGGACTTTTATTTTATAATTACAGGTTCATCAGAAAAGAACACATGAGGTTTGAGTTGTACAATACAACAACGGAAAGATATATGCCGGACTGCTGAAAGGGGCATCTTTTGTTTACTGTCTTTTGCCACTTGGCACAATATAGGGCAAATGTTTTTCACAAATGTGAAAAACGTAAATCATTTATTATAAATGAAAACGATGAGCAAACTATTAACACGAATTATTTAATACACCAGGTGACGGCCGTGGTGATAAACAACCAAATAAACTCTTCGACTTTAAACAATTCTGAAGAACATGTGAATAAAATACAACACACTCTCAAGATAATGCAAATACTGTCACCCTGCGTTTCTCTTTCCTGTGGGCTTTTGATCTGTATATATTCGTATGGGCATCATGACAAGTAAAAACTGTATACATTTTGTGTCCATATGGGGATGATAGTGTAAATTAAACATGTTTGAAACAATACTTTTCTGTTACGTTCACATTAGAATAACTGCTGAAAATTGTTCTTAGTATGTTAGTGTTTTACTTTCTGAAACTGTTTATATTATAATTATCATCTTGTTTGTAAATTTGAATCTTGATTATCTTTGTAGCGCATTTTATGTTGTTTTTTTGGTGGAAACTATGTAAGTAACATAATTATTTGAAAAGTACGGAATAAAATGTTGTTAATTAAAATTAATATAGAAATTAACAAGCTAATTTTATTTTGTTCTTGGGGACTTGATTTGATTAAGATACGTGTATGATACAATTATTCAATTACTGATATGATCCGGAGTTTGATAAGCGAAAAATATAATTTATATTATATTTTTCTTGAATATGTATGATCACCAGCACAACACATTAATTACAGTATATTTGCAAAGGATTAAAACCGGTAAAATTAATAATGGTTTCTATAAATGCTCTATTAGTTCTTTTCATGATTTACTCACTCAGTATTTAAAAACACCATGATATACTTATTTTTTATATAAAAGATTCATTTTTTAAACAGACTGATTATATTTAAAAAATTAAACATCTTAACAAATATTGTTAAAACATTGATATCCAGCCGATGCCAATTTAATATTTTTTGCCAACTAACGATTCTCATCTAATCGTTAACAAATATGTGTTATGTTCCGAAATCTGACTGACGGTAGATTCAGTAGTTGTTAACAAATTATTGTTAACAATTCGGTCTATTTTCTTTCTGCATCTTTGACAAGGAGAAAATTGGTAAGCTTTAACAAAGATTTGTTAAACTCCTATATCTGACGGTAGATTCAGTAACCGCGAACAGAGATGTTAACAAATTATTGTTAACAGTCCGGCCGATTTTCTTTCCACAGCTCTGTCAATTGCAGAGAGTAGGATAAGCTTTAACAAAGATTTGTTAAACTCCTACGACTGGAGGTAGATTCAGTAACAGCGGAGATGTTAACAAATTATTGTTAACAGTTCGGCCGATTTTCTTTCCACATATTTGTCAAGTTACGGGAATAGTTTAACAAAGATTTGTTAAATTCCGATGTTCAAGAGAAATAGTGACATAGTATATGCAGTTATATAGTACAAGCTTTAACAAATAATTGTTAAAGACGCTTTTTCTTGAAACTTTGTTGAAATAAAAAAAATCTGAAAAAGTTGTAGAAACTTACAACTTGATCACGTGGAAATGATCAAACACAATTGGAAGCTGTTCATTTACGATCTTTAAATCAGTACTCAACAAAATATCAATAAGTTTCATACCTGAAGAATTTGTGTATCCATAGATTTACGTACAGGTAAAATAATAATGTTGTTTTCATTGTCATCCAGTTCAATCACATGAATGAAGCGATCAAAGATCGTAGATGGCTCGAAAATATCGGACCTATTACCACAACGTGCATTCAGGTCACCAATCACGGCCACTTTACCGTTATTTGAATATTTACGAATATTGTATTCAAGTAACTCAAAATAGTCGGTGTCGACTAAGTTAAAATATACCGAATTACTAGGTGGTATATACAAAAAACATACGTAGATATCATCTTCTAAATCAAAAAAAAAGATTTACATAATTTAACCCAAATTATACCTTGTGAGTTTTTTTTCAACAATTTTTAAACCATTTTTAATGTAATTTTTGTAGAAAAGATATAATCCTCCATGACCTCTTTTCACACCAGGTCTTAGAGATTCATCCCTCAGCAACGATATACACTCGTAACCGTTTAATTCATAATTGTTAATGCGCTTTTGCCAAGTTTCACAACAAAAGAGTATATCAAAATTAGTTACAAAATTCAGGAAATCATCATCAATCAAGCACTTGTCAAGTCCTTCAACGTTCCATGATAAAATTTTTAGGTCACACTTTTCTGATCGACCCTATTTATCACTCCATCCGAATGCTGGTGCTGATTCAGGCACGTACTCAACGTCATTTATAAAGAGCTTGTCTCTAATAAGGTTTTCCCTTTTCCCTTTCATGCGTGCTTCATGCATTGCTGGGATCAGCTCCTTTCTGCGTTGCTGAACCTCCTGAGGGTACTGATCAGCGACGTTGTAGGGGGTGGGGCGTAGATTCACACCTTTTAGATACACGTTTATTAAGGGTTTAGAGTCCTCGTCAAATTTAGCCACGATCGGTCGTGTTTTTGATCGGTTAAATTTTCCTATGCGATGAGCCCTAATGATCTTGATACAGTTTTTAGGATTTTTGATCTTAAGGACGTCTTCGCAAAATCTAAAAACCTTCTCCTTACAATCATCGGATGTAATAATTGGCCTATTTGGACTAATGGTCGCACTGGCCGTGTCAATCTCCGATGGGTCGGTCTCCGATGGGTCGGATTCTGTTGGTTCATCGGTAGATACCGGTGGTTGTGAGGTAGACAATGTTGCGAGACCATGTGCATTTGTTTCAGTCTTTGAAAGCGGAAGTAGAAAATCAGCAACTGGTCCTTCCGGTATTCAAAAAAAACAACAAATTATCCCTCATGGATCTACACTTAAAGTCTGTGACATTTTCTTGCAACGTTTTACTAACTTCTTTGAGAGACTCATTTTCAACGGTCAGTCGTTTGAAGTTAGCTTCCAAATCAGATACGATTTGTTTATTTGAATTTTAACATTTTGAAGTTGTCTCATATTGATCACTTATATACTGCTGGCTTTTTTCAATGTCATTAATTTTGTTGCTCATAGCATTCATCCGTACCGTTAAATCGTGCACTATTGATTTTATTTCCCCGAGCTGACCTAATTGCTTTTCTATTTGGTCCAATTTTTGCATGACTGCAGATGACTGATCTTTAAATATCATACTATTTTGACTGTTTTGGCTATTTTGGCTAAGCACTGGTGATCCAGGATTCAACATTCCAACCATTGGGTATTGATATTGTGAATACATCGCTGGTATAGAAAACTGCTGTGTATTTTTACATAAATTGTTCATCCCGTTAGCACTAGAATTAACAATACCTTGTGTAGGCGAAACTCCCTTTTGAGCCATTTTACTTTTCTTTGTCATCAGGGGAAACCACAGGTGAAACTATCTCATTCTTTCTCTTTCTTTTCATCTATCCGAGTTTTTATTTCACACAATTGATGAAACATGTCCTCCTTTTTACTTTAAAAGTTTCTGATTCTATAATAATCCAAATTTAACTCGTTTTATTCCACTTTTTTCAATAAAAATCACCATTTCAAAAAAAAAATTGAATCCGATGGATTAGGTTTTCTTAATATTAAACATTTTATATGTAGTTTAAAAATAAGCTGGTTAAGAAGAATTACTTTGTCTACTAATAGTACAGAACAGAACAGAACAGAACAGAACAATACTTTATTTTTCACCCAGGTACATGAATATTCAACATGGGGTTCATAATAATAAGATCAGTAAATACACAATTATTTCGGTTCCGGTAAACTACAAGCTCATATTTACACGAAATCTTTTGATAGAAGAGATAATATTGTAATATATCTTAACAGATTATATAAAATTTGCAAACTGTATAGTCAAAAGTTGTGGGGTGGGGGAACTTGAAGGATTCAATGTTTTTAACTTATTCCACAAAAATGATTAATGAATTTCTAAACTAACACTCCATTACAACAACAACAAAAAACAACACAAAAAAGAACGAGCATATAAACACACTTATGAGATGTGTATATTGTACAATAAATACATGATTAGCTACGCGCCTGCATTTTATCCGAAATCATGTGATAATACTAGGTCAACGTTCAGTGTACATGTTTAAAGCGTGCGCAAAGAGATTAGCGACACAGGTAGCTATATTTGGTCACAGGTATGAAGTATAGAATATCAACCGCGTACGAGGTGTTTCTGTGTAGGAAATACCTGGTCACGAGCTTCTTGTGACACCGAGAGCGCGAAGCGCGTTACACCTTAAACATATATACAAGTTCTAAGATTTGGATGAAAGTTTGTCCCAAGCATCGGATTTGTTTGAAGAGTTCAGCAGCCGAATTTTTGTGACACAATATACATACCGGTTGGCGTCATTATTTACGTATCATATTATTTGTTGGGTTTAACACCCGGTTTCAACAGTATTTTAGTCATATTCATGCGGAAATTGAACAATTCACGCTCTCATTCATTCGATCACTCGTCCATTCAGATAAAATGCTGTAAAATATGTTAAACTGTATACTTCAAAACTACCCAAGAATATGCACTAAAATGCTTTTTTCAAGTCTTTGACAAGGCCTACAACTTATAATAGTAAGAACTAATTGGTTTTCCATTTGTCTATTGAAAAAATGCACACTTTTGTAAAATTATGTGAGCAGTTGCACAACATTCCTTAAGGGCAGTCTTTTAAGGGAACGTCTTCATTATATGCAATAACATTGATTTTTCCCCGATATCCTTTTCAAATTCAAAATAAACCCCGTAAACACATTACAACAAACATTAGTCAAATCAGTCATTAATCAGGTGAATTAAAATAATTTTTAAAAAAAACTTATAACCGGCATACACAAGATGACATGTACAAAAAATTTTATTGGTGCTTAGCAAACTTTGAGTAGTATATAAAGAAAAAAAGCCAAGTGTCAGATTTCAAGTTTTCTCCTCTGTCAAGCGACGAATATAATGCGCACAAGTGCTAGAAAATTAACAAGATAAATGTGTTTTACAACTTCGAATTTACTTCAATATAAACATGATGTTTGAATAAGACTAAACGATATTTTAAAAGGATATTAAAATCTCGGCCTTTTCCCCAAATGGGAATATTGTCATAAATGTATATGTATTTTTCTACGATTTATACTTATTGAAATCTGACTATACATAATGACAATAAGCTACTAAAAGAAATGCATGTTTAATCAACATTTTTGATCAATATATATGGTACTGTAAGTGTCTCTAAATTGGGTTATAAAAAGAAAATAGTATAAAATGAAGTGGTGTTTTAATTTTACTTCATTTGTTCTAGTGCTTAAAAATGTTATGCATCTTTTTTGTATTGTTTTAATACTTTAAAGTATACGCACGAGACTAGGTTGTTCCATGCACGTGGACGGGTAATTCTTTTCGGAGAAAAACCCGTGCACTTGCACGGAACAACCTGGTCTCGTGAAATATTTTGTAACCGCATGTAATTCTAAAAATTATCAACCTACGGCATACAAAAGAGCCGGTGTGTAAATTTGAATACGCAATCAGTCAATGAAATTATTGTCTGGGCCACTAGATGACACTATTACTACGGACAGCGGATGTTACAATCAATAGGTAAGATTATTATTTTACAAATACATGTGCAGACATTTTCAAAAACTAACAGTAATTAAATGATGAGAGCATATTTACACATATTTGCAGTTACATGTACGAATACAGGAATATTCAATATTACAAGTCATATGGATGATAATAAATATGAATAATATAAACTGTTATGATCTGAAAAAAATAACATATTCGTAAGTAAATGAATATTCAAAGTTTTGATGTAATAACAAAATAATTGGTAAAGCTCTAAGTTCGGGAGGCATTGGTTATACAAATTCTTAGAACTTGGTGTTTTGGAATTTTGAAGCTAAGAGATACAACTTTTAATTTCTGTTTCGGTAATAGCCGCATTTAAAGAAACGTTCAATGTTTGTGAATTTGTTAGTTCATCTTCAAACCTATTACCGTACATGTTGTTAGTATTAATTGTCTTGATGTGTTCAAAAAAATCGTGTAAGAACGGTGTTTGTGTTACTGTATTCTTTGATTTAAGTCTGTTTAAAAATTTCCAATATTTTTTCGGATTTTTATCGCTTAATGTTCGAAGTTTTGTGGAGTTAGACTGTTTTATGTTTCTTAATGTAATAATTAATTGTACGTTTGTAAGCTTTACTGGCATTTTTAAGTCTTATTTTTGCTTCGTTACTTGCTTGTGCACTATATTTGTTTTTTTTTTTGCTTCGTGGTAATTTTTTCGCGCAAGATTGCATTCTGGGCCAAACCATGGTTTGTTATGTAGATATTGGTTCTTAAACGAATAATTAGGTTTTTTCGGATATGTAATTTCGGCAGCTCTATGAAAAATGTTTTGTAATTCGCTCGTGGCAATATCTATGATACTTGAAGAGGTTGGTGTCTTATGTAAGTATTCATTTAGTTTATTTATCGCGTCGCGGTCAACATTTCTGTAAAATGTATCAGCCATATCTGTATTCCAAGTTGGAAAATTACGTCCAGTTTGGTTGTTGTTAATGTAACTATCGCTTATCGAATCGGATATACGAATGTCCCAGTGCAATGCATTATGACCATCTGAGAACAGTGGATCTGTTTCAATTATTTCGAATTCTATGATACTTTTAAAACATTCCGGAGTCGCGATTGTGAAGTCGATTACGGATTTATCCCGAAAAGTATACATGCCGTTATATTTATCTTTAAAAAGCCTACCGTTTAATAAGAAGAGATTATGGTTTCTGAGTAATTCGATCAAGCAAAATACGTGCGTATTAGTTTTTGTGTCACTTGAACACCTTTCCAGCGGAATATTCAAATTTTCAAGAATAATATGTTTATCAAGTTGATTTTGGATGTCTTCATCAATCTCGAAAACGTCGTTAAAATGTTGATCAGAAATAATAAAATCTCGCAAACGTCCGATTCTGCAATTTGTATCACCAGCGATGTAAACAAACTTATCTTCGCTCAGTTTTTCGGATATATCGTTTTCGAATTCAGTCCATAGATCCTCACTAAAAAAGCGCTAGTTTTCAGATGGTATATAGATAGCACCCAGAAATATTGGTTCTTCTAGGCTAGTTAATTGCTTATGAATTGATATCCATAAAATATATTCTGACCTGCTACTATGTACGGTAACGTACGGTGCAATGTTGTCTCGAACATAATTATATACTAATGCCTCCCGACTTACGTAGGTAATGCTGTGTTCTATGCTTTGCAAAATATGTAAACCCTGTTATATCAACAATATCATTATCATCAGTATGTGTTTCAGAAATACAAAATATGTCATAATTTGCAATAAATGCCACAAAATCAGGATAATCAATACGTCTTTTTAAACCATTTACATTAAGTGCACATATTTTCAACTTTTGCAGTTTATGAACGTTCCCCCCTAAGTCCTAATGGGAGTTAACAGCAGTATTCAAGTTTGGCTGAGTATTGTTGTCCCAGGGGCGACTGAAGACTCGATCTACTGAGGAAGCATTCTGTGTTGGTTGTACGGAATGCATTATTTAAGCATTCTCTGTAATACTATATAACACACATGTTCAGTGTCAATTCTAGTAAACAAAAACATCCTGGGAATCAAACCATCCAGAACGCACCTTCAGCAAACCTTCGGAACAAAGCTTCGGCACTGAAATTAACATATTAAGCATATTTTGAGTGCCTAATAAATACTATGATACCCTTAAACAAGAATACTCCAAATGATAAAATGCATGTACACAATATTAGCAGAAGATAAAATTACCAAACATATCAAATTATTATAAATTAGAGAAATACAGTTTGGTACGTTAAATACGACTCCTAAGTCAAGTTCGGTATAGTGGTTCTGTATATTTAAGAATCACAAACAATACTGAACCTTTAACAATACTAAGCTGATAATTAACAATGGTAAAAAGTACAACAAAATGCACTACATTTACATTTGTTTGTGGAACAGATCACCACTTTGACAAACAGGAATCACTTCTACTCACTCTCCCTTACATCCAGTGCTGTGTAAACTGTAAATATGTTAATAAAGAGATGAGCAATTGTTAATCAAAACATCAACAATTCACTGACAACCGATCGAACAAAAGACCAAAAATGTGGCGCTCAGATTTTCAACCGATTCCAAAGAGTTTAATCTAATAAAACTGCAGCTCAAGTCAAATACAACATTAAAAGGCATTACACCTACATACCCTGAATAGCCGTTCCATAAAATAATTCTTAAATAGTTAATACAACTTTACTAAAGATAAACTTCTTGATTGACAACTGTTCAATCTCATGATTTTTTCCAAATGGCGGTAAAAAAAACTAAATTATCTCCCCTTAATAAACTACCGAAAAGACCTTAAACTACAAGCAAGCTACTAAATTAACCTATACTAAGTGTATAGTCTACAGGATTCTATTATGTCAAAATATTAAAAAGCAATACAAATCAAACCGCTACATAACTTCACTCGGTCCTGTTTTTCTTCAACATGTTTCTGCCGGTTTGGTTTAATTAACGTCAAGTGTGTGCGTAACTGTCTCTTTAGAAACAGCTCACATGGCATTTCTCGAGCGCTAGAGTGCGGAGTGGTGCGGTAGCGTAGCAGGAATCTTGCCAAATGATGTCGAATTGACATATTTCAGGTGTTTTGAGCATCAAAAATTTGTGTTTTCAATGCATTTTTTACAATTTGTACGCTTCGTTCAGCCGGTCCATTACTGGCACTTTGATAAGCTTGAATGAACACATGTTTAAAGCCGTTTTTTTCATGAAATCTTTGAATTCTGTCGATTTGAATTTCGACGCATTATCGCTTACAAGCTCTTCTTGGAACCCGGTCGAGTTGCACTTTTGTTGCTTTCAATGGAAATCTGTCTTTGAGCTTGCTTTTGTACGTCTCTTCATTTTTGATAGTCACATAACTTTCAGTATCTAAATCAAAATTCACATGTGTGCCACCTATTACCGTTCCTATTGAAAAAGTAAGACCACTTTTAAGGGGTACAACATAGTATCTAAAGCGAATGAAAGAATTGTTTAAACTTGATATTTGCAGCAGAATTGCCAAGGTCTACCAACCCCGATGGATCCGCACAGAAGTTATAACTCTTCAATGCACGTCGAGCGAGGAGTCTTTCTGACCTTTCAACTTTTTTAAACGAATGTAGAAGCATGTATACATGAGGTTCAATATCGGCCATGCCGACCCGGATTGGTCCGCACTTTCCTAAATCGTCTCAAAACAAAGATGGTCAAAAATCATAATCCGTATATTTTGCTTCATCGTCGAATCCCATCTCTTCTAATTCTTAAGCATTTTTAAAATACGATAACTTCAGGATAATTCCCTGGCTTGAACGACCGGGATGGATCCGCACTTTCTGCACTGTTTCTGAAGTTTGTTATACATATATTTCTAAACTATTCAAACAAGTGCTTATTATAAGGAATATTTTCAACACAATGACCCTTTTTTGACGTCTGTCAATTCAATTGAAAAGTTTACACAACGTATAATTATATAAAAAAGGTGCACGAGGTGCAGGGTGCATCGCACAAACCAACTACCCTAACCCTAACCCTAACCCTAACCCTGCTCACCTCAAATATCTCTAGAAACCGTGCAAATTTCAAAGATATCGGATTATTACAAAGACACGTTCACTTTTTCTCGCACTTTACGCTATTTAATAATTATAGTGTTTTTTCCCCCGTTTGGTACCTTGCCGACGGTCTAGAGCTCTGAGATTTTGGCCATAAGCTCACCTCAAATATCTCTAGAAACCATGCAAATTTAAAAATTATTGGATTATTACAAAGACACGTTCACTTTTTCTCGCACTTTACGCTACTTAATAATTATAGTGTTTTTCCCCAGTTTGGTACCTTGCCGACGGTCTAGAGCTCTGAAATTTCGGCCATAAGCTCACCTCAAATATCTCTAGAAACCGTGCAAATTTCAAAGATATCGGATTATTACAAAATCACGTTCACTTTTTCTCGCACTTTACGCTATTTAAAAATAATGGTGTTTTTTCCCCGGTTTGGTACCTTGCCGACGGTCTAGAGCTCTGAAATTTCGGCCATAATCTCACCTCAAATATCTCTAGAAACCGTGCAAATTTCAAAGATATCGGATTATTACAAAGACACGTTCACTTTTTCTCGCACTTTATGCTTCTTAATAATTATAGTGTTTTTCCCCCGTTTGGGACCTTGCCGACGGTCTAGAGCTCTGAAATTTCGGCCATAATCCCACCTAAAATATCTCTAGAAACCGTGCAAATTTCAAAGATATCGGATTATTACAAAATCACGTTCACTTTTTCTCGCACTTTACGCTATTTAAAAATAATGGTGTTTTTTCCCCTGTTTGGTACCTTGCCGACGGTCTAGAGCTCTGAAATTTCGGCCATAATCTCACCTCAAATATCTCTAGAAACCGTGCAAATTTCAAAGATATCGGATTATTACAAAGACACGTTCAGTTTCCTCGCAATTTTGGCTATTTAATAATTATAGTGTTTTTTCACCCGTTTGGTACCTTGCCGACTGTCTAGAGCTCTGAAATTTCGGCCAAAAGCTCACCTCAAATATCATTCGAAACCGTGCAAATTTCAAAGATATCGGATTATTACAAAGACACGTTCACTTTTTCTCGCACTTTAAGCTATTTAATAATTATACTGTTTTTTCACCCGTTTGGTACCTTGCCGACGGTCTAGAGCTCTGAAATTTCGGCCATAAGCTCACCTCAAATATCTCTAGACAAACCGTGCAAATTTCAAAGATATCGGATTATTACAAAGACACGTTCACTTTTTCTCGCACTTTAGGCTATTTAATAATTATAGTGTTTTTTCCCCCGTTTGGTACCTTGCCGACGGTCTAGAGCTCTGAGATAATGGCCATAAGCTCACCTCAAATATCTCTAGAAACCATGCAAATTTCAAAGATATCGGATTATTACAAAGACACGTTCACTTTTTCTCGCACTTTAGGCTATTTAGTAATTACAGTGTTTTTTCACCCGTTTGATACCTTGCCGACGGTCTAGAGCTCTGAAATTTCGGAGATAAGCTCACCTTAAATATCTCTAGAAACCGTGCAAATTTCAAAGATATCGGATTATTACAAAGACACGTTCACTTTTTCTCGCACTTTACGCTATTTAATTATTATAGTGTTTTTTCCCCGTTTGGTACCTTGGCGACGGTCTAGAGCTCTGAAATTTCGGCCATAAGCTCACATCAAATATCTCTAGAAACCATGCAAATTTCAATGATATCGGATAATTACAAAGACACGTTCACTTTTTCTCGCACTTTACGCTATTTAATAATTATAATGTCCTTTCCCCGCTTTGGTACCTTGCCGTCGGTCTAGAGCTCTGAAATTTCGGCCATAAGCTCACCTCAAATACAGCTAAGCCTGCGATTCGGTTCCCCGATTTTGCGTGAGAAACCTTGCGACGAACGATAACGCTCGCGCAGCGTGTAACGTGAAGCGTGGACCGTGGACCGTGAACCGTGATACTACAGCGCATGCGCACCGTGAAACCGCTCATGTCATTGCGCATGCGCACCGTGAAACCGTGAGATCTCAATACGCATGCGCACCGTGAAGCGTTAATTCATCAAAACAAAACTTAATAATGGCCATTTCTCGAATACATCCAAACAATTGCTATTTCTCAATGAATGTCTACTGTTTATTTGTCATATCTAATATGAAAACCGAAACAAGTCTACGAAAATAACACTTGCATATAAGGCAATCTGTATTTTGTTTTGAACAGGTCGTAGGCCGAAACGTACAGAGTTCAAGATTGAAATGATTTTGTTGATTATATCCCTTATGAATATTATTAAAGTCTATTCCCCGAAAATCAGTTAATACTGGAGAAGAAGGTTAAGATTTAATTTACAGAACTTAATTGGTACCCGACATTTTTAAATCGGATGAATTTTGCGGAGATTCGACACATCCTGCACCATTCGCTCAATATATTAAGGTTAATTTTGACCTGAAAGTGATCAAGACAACAAACACATCGGTCTTATCAGGATCTATGCAAGCCCTCTCTAGTTTAATAAGGTTATTCTTGACTAAATGTGGATGGTGCAAATTCTGATCAGACAGCACTAAAGTACAGAATGATCTGGATCTACGACATGTTTTTGACTTCCTTGCAGCTTGGTCAGCTAGGGTATGCACAATAGTCGCATTTCATCTCATTGCGTTATTTCTAGCCAAAAAAATGGAGCAGTATGTGGATCCTTATCAGACAGCATGTATGTGCATGCTGATCTGGATCTACACTAGCTGCAATGAGATTGATCGGGGCTTTTCTAGATGCTTTTAAAAATTCACAAGATTATTCTTGACCAAGATTTGTCTAGATTTATAAAGTTTTATTCCTGACCAATCAATAAATGGATGGTGTAAATCCTGATCAGACTGCACAAAGCACAGGCAGACCTGGATCTACAGTGGACTCCCATCTGTGTTGCTTGATGAGCTAGGAAATAAACTAGTCGCTTTCTTGTCACAAAGGTTATCTTTGACCAAAAAATAGAACAGTACGAGGATCCTTATCAGTCGGCATGGATGTGCATGCTAATCTAGATCTACACTGACACATCATTGAGTCTGATTGGGGTTTCATTCAATGCTTCTAGATTTATAAGATTATTCTTGACAAGGCCATGTCTACATTCATAAGTTTATAACTGACCAATAAGACTTCCTGACTTCATGAATGTACAGGCAGATCTGGATCTGTGGTGCGCAGATCGCTGTGGTTTATCATAGGATATAAACTAGTCGCTTCTCGTCCCATAAGGTTATTTCTGACCAAGAATGAATCAGTGTGGATTCTTAACAGATGGCACAGATGTGCAGGCTGATGTGGATCTACACTGATGGCCACTAGATATAATCTGTTAATTCCTTGTTTTTATTTCTTTCCTGAATTATGTTCAGGTTTATGTAAGATGGGCACAAATTTGCTGCATCTGAATTGGCTTTTCAGTATATATAATAAAAGGTTTTTTTTACACTTACTAGTGTGTGTGTGTGTGTGTATGTGTTTTTGTGTTTATTTAAAGACGTCCTTAGCAGATCATATGGGCGTCTGTCTATTATTATTATATAACTATAATATTTAGAGTGCTCATTTAAAAAATCTAATGTACACTTACTACAGCAAAGACCTATATTATATGTAAGTAGATATGCATCATCGCATTTTCTCGCCTATGCACGCGGCCTGCGTTATCTTGAATCACAAGATCGCCATTTTTGATACCGAAAGCCTTCATCAATTTTGTCTATCATTAAAGCTTTTTTAATGAATGTTAAATACAAATTTGAATTGCATTAATTTAAAGAAAGATGCATATTCTTTATCATTAAACTCAGGTTCACTATTTACTTATTGATATAACAATCAAAATCACCAAAATTGCACCATGTAACCGTTCAAAGTGCCTTAGCCTGCAGAAAGCAAACATACAAATTTGAAATGCCGATCACATAAGGGCCTTAAAAAGATGTGATAATTTAGTCAATGTGTTCAAGAAGTATATCAAAATAACATAATAACATGAAGATCGATTAAAAGTGATGTAAACATGATTAAAATCCAGTCAACACGTAATTATCAGCTACAATATGGTGGATTATATCAAGTGAAAATAGCGATTTGTTACGTGAAGTAATTCTCGTCCAGTCCACATATCAAAATGAGATTTACTAGATCAGTTAAAGAGCGATGCGAATCTGTGTCTTTGACTAGAGCAGAATGCAGACGACAAAGTGAGTGGAATAGTTAAAAAATATTATGGCTTTAAGGCTGTAAAGATTCACTGGTGCACCAAATAATAGTGATCAAAGTGAGATGATGTTAACCGTGGTATCCCCATTATCATTATTTGTCTTTGGCAAAAGGAAAAAAGAACCTTTTTAAATAAGACCAGATCATGCAGTCTTACTGTAAATTATACATTACACAACTATGTTTAACCATTTACTTCACATACTGGTATACAGGCTTAAAAGAGTTTGCAGTGTTGATCCAGATCAGCCTGCACATATATGTGGTCGGATCTGGATCTGCACTGGTCACATCTTGATTAGAAATAAACTAAGAAATGCGAACAGTGTTGATCCGAATCAAATGTGCTCGCTGATAGTGATCTACTATGTTGGTTCATGCAACAAAGGCGTATCTATGGAGTAAAAGGTTAAATCCCATTTTTATGTAAAAACATCAGGATTACATATAGATTTAGATTTGTTTCATATTCAATCTTGATATAGAAAATAACAATACAAACAGTAGTTAGAAAAAAAATATTTTAATATCACAAAAACAACAGAGAAGTACATGTCATCATATCAGAAATACCTTGCTTATAACATTGCAGGTTGCCTAGAGAGTCACAGTCCTATTCTTTGAATAATCAAGCTAAAAAACATTGAAAGTACATAGTACAAAGTTGTATCTATGAAGTAAATGCATAGGGTTAACCCTTTCCTCCATAGATACACCTTTATTGCTTGGGCAAACAGTTTAGATCCAGATCAGCCAGCACATCCGTACTGTCTGATCAGGATCTAAACTGTTCGCTTTTTGATTCATAAGGTTATTTCTGACCAGAATGCGACCAGTGCAGATCCTGATAAGATGCACACAGATGTGCTGATCTGGATCTACACTGGTCGCACATGTGTAAAAATGCGTATATATGGAGGAAAGAGTTAAAAAACTCTTGGCAATGACTAGATGATCCCCCAAACTATTTTGAGACAAAATAATGGATGTTAATATTTATGTAATACACGGGTAAACAGTAAAAGAGCAGCCCCGTTTTCTTTATGAGATTTAATTAGATAAATTCAAGTTAAATTAATTATGTGTATCAGCTATGTAGTTTAGTGTCTTTAAAATGTTTTAAAGATGATTCATTAACTGCTGGTTGCCATTGGATGCAGACTTGCTGTTTTCTGCTTCACTCGCAAATCTGGATCTCTGGATGCCGGCTCAACAGTTGAATTATTTAGTTCTGTGGTTGCTGGATGCTTTGGCGAGGAGACATTACAGGAAAGTGCTGACTGACATGTGAAACACATAATTTTTGCTTGAGACAGAATTCTTGCTTTATTTTTGCTGGCAACTAGGTATCAATGAAAGACTGTGAGGTTTCTGTCCTGCTTGGGAAGTAGTATTCTTCAGAGGAGTCTTCAATCAATAGCTTAAATTAAGTAGTTTCTTGCTGGAATATGCCTTGATGTTTGCATAATAATAACACTTTAGACTGTTCGATGTACAAGGCTCCACTGGCTGCTGGCTTGTGGAAATATTCTTGACAACTTCATAAAGTTTTAATATTTTATCCAATATCTTCAAGAATGCATTGTTAATTTCAATGTCTTTCACTTTCTCAAGATTCAAACAAAATACTTTCCACATCATAAGTCTGCATAGCGACATTCACTATATATTTTGATAATAATCAAATCTGTTGTACAACACAGTCCATCTAGACAGTTGCAAGATGTTTAGTCGTAATGGATTTCTTTTTGAGTGATGTGTCGAAATATAAGTTTCCATATCCATTCATAAAACACTACAAGTTCTTTTTCTTGTTGCCCTGAAAAAGAAGTAAGGTGTTTAAAAAGTGTGAAAAGACAAAGTTGATGCATGAATATATAATTATATTTTGCTGTCTGCTGGAAACAAAAGTTGAAATGTTTGCCTATGCTTTATAATGTATGATAAAACTAGAAATGTGTCCATAGGACACGGATGCCCCCGCTAGGCATTGTTTTCAGACACTAAAGTGCAATGATGGGAATAATAGCATTTCAAAGACAGTGATGTTCGAGTAATTATAAGAATATGCATAAACTTGATGATCAAGTAAATTATTTGTATTTGTGGCACTGTTGTCTTCTCATTACGGAAAAGTCTGTGAAGAAGTTGGTGGTAATGCAATGCAATGTCATAGTGAACATTTGTGCCAAGTTATTTTGAAATCCTTTCCTTCATAAAGAAGTTATAGCCCGAACAAGTAAATTCAAGTTTTAGTAACTGTGACCATGACCTTGGACTTACAGGCATGGGTAATGTACGCAACACACCGCCTTGTCATGGTGAACATTTGTGCCATGTTATTTTGAAAACCCTCCATTCAAAACAGTTATAGCCCGGACAAGGAAATTCTATTTTTAGTAACAGTGACCTTGACCTTGGACCTACAGGCATGGACATGGTACACGACTCACCACCTTGTCATGGTGAACATTTCTGCCATGTTATTTTGAAATTACTCTATTCCTAACATAGTTACAACCCTGACAAGAAAATTCTACTTTAGTAACAGTGACCTTGACTTTGGACCTACAGGCATGGGCATGGTACGGGACACACCATCTTGTAATGGTGAACATTTGTGTCAAGTTATTTTGAAATCAATCTATTCCAAACAAAGTTACAGCCCGGACAAGAGAATTCTATTTTTTTTGGTAACAGTGACCTTGACCTACAGGCATGGGCATGGTACGTGATACACCGCCCTGTCATGGTGAACATTTGTGTAAAGTTATTTTGAAGTCCCTCCATTTATAATGAAGTTACAGCCCGGACAAGAAAATTCTATTTTTAGTAACAGTGACCTTGACCTTGGACCTTCAGGCTTGGGTATTGTGCAGACACACTGCCTTGTCATAGTGAACATTTGTGCAAAGTTATTTTGAAATCCCTCCATTCATAACAAAGTAACAGCCCGGACAAGAGAATTCTATTTTTAGTAACGGTGACCTTGACCTTTGACCGACAGGCATGGGCATGGTACGCGACACATCGCCCTGTCATGGTGAACATTTGTGCCAAGTTATTTTGAAATCCCTCCATTCATAACAAAGTAACAGCCCGGACAAGAAAATTCTACTTTTAGTAACAGTGACCTTGACTTTCGATCTAAAGGCTTGGGCATGTATGTGACATACCGTCTTGATATGGTGAACAATTATACCAAGTTATTCAAAAATCCAATAAGAAATAACAAAGTTACAGAGCGGACAAGATTTTGCAAGAAAATTCTATTTTTAGTTACAGTGACCTTGACCTTGGACCTACAGGCATGGGTATTGTCATGACACACCGCCTTGTTATGGTGAACATTTGTGCCAAGTTATTTTGAAATCCCTCCATTCCAAACGAAGTTAAGGGCAAAGTGTATATTTTTCTTAACACAAAACAGAACATGTAAGTGAAAAAGGGGCATAATTTGAAAAATATTGGAAGCAGGCTTATGGGTCTTGTTGGTTTTGATGTAGATTTTGATGGTAAAATTATATTTCAAGTTTCAAGGCAGTATCTCAAGTAGTTTTAAAGTTATGGGCAAAATGCATATTTTGCTTAACACAAAATAAAGGAAACAAGATATATTCCTATTAAAACTAATGTAAATGGAAGTATCAAAGGGCCATAACTTCTGAACGGAACATGTAAGAGCAAAACCCCACCTTTATGCACAACAACATATCAGGCCAGGCATTGTGGTAAAGTTTTATCAAATTCCCAGCAGAGGTGTAGGAGGAGTTGCGTTCACGAGATACACTCCTATTAAAACTAATGTAAATGGAAGTATCAAAGGGCCATAACTTCTGAACGGAACATGTAAGAGCGAAACCCCACCTTCATGCACAACAACATATCAGGCCAAGCATTGTGGTCAAGTTTCATTAAATTCCCACCAGTAGTGTAGGAGAAGTTGCGTTCACGAGATATACTCCTATTAAAACTAATGTAAATGGAAGTATCAAAGGGCCATAACTTCTGAACGGAACATGTAAGAGCAAAACCCCACCTTTATGCACAACAACATATCAGGCCAAGCATTGTGGTCAAGTTTCATTAAATTCCCACCAGTAGTGTAGGAGGAGTTGCGTTCACGAGATACACTCCCATTAAAACTAATGTAAATGGAAGTATCAAAGGGCCATAACTTCTGAACGGAACATGTAAGAGCGAAACCCCACCTTCATGCACAACAACATATCAGGCCAAACATTGTGGTCAAGTTTCATTAAATTCCCACCAGTAGTGTAGGAGAAGTTGCGTTCACGAGAATATCGGACGGACGGACAGGAGCAACTCTTAATTGCCGTAGCCATTTCATGGCGGGGGCATAAAAAGGTGTACTATGAATAAATATAACATATCCTCACTATCTGATCTGGATCTACACTTTTCTTTTCTTAGTCAGAAATTATCTATTGAATCAAAGAGTGAAGTGTAGATCCCGACAAGATGGCACAGCTGTGCTGGTTGTTCTGGATCTACATTGTTCACATATGGATAACAACCTTATTCCATGGAGTAGGTAAGCTGGGAATAGCTTAGGTTGTGAGAACAGAGAGAAGTTTCTAGTTTAAGGGGAAGTCGTGGACCTGCTCACTTATTAAATAAGAAACATACAAGAAAAAACTTCTGCATTGTCTCTGCATGTATGCAAAAGTCTATAATGGACCTGCGACCGGAATGAAGTGAGAGAGATTGTTGTTGTTGTTTTTCTTTGGGGTCTACACTGGGTCTACTTCAGCATTAGAGGCTGACCGGGGATTTGGGGAATTAATTAGCTCAATGCCCATGCAAAGACACACCTCTATAACATTCACTCAGTCCAGGGGTCCACTCTGCCAGTTACTTAGCAGAGGGAAACAGCAGTACTTTCCATAAATTTACTTTATGATGTCAAAATAATACAACACAGCATATAGTTCTTATTCTTTATGTATCCAGTATTCCAAAATTCCATATATCCCAATATAATTGTCCAAGTAATATTTCAAAAGTTATTCTGAAGACTTAAAATGAAGTTACAAATTTCCAAGTTGTTTTTCCTACTTATGTTCTATTAAGACAAAATTATTCTATAGATATAAAAATAAAGGTTTTCTTAAATAACCAATAAAATTCTATGTAACAAATATGCAAATATAAAACCCCCAAAACCCTAATCAGTCTGTGGCTTGACACTAAGTTAATCAAATACCTGTCATTATACAGCCAAGCTGATAAAACCGTAAAAGTTACAAAAGGAAATTTCTTTGTATATTAATAGCAATAAGTTCCACAGATAATTTACTTAGTCTGTCAAAAATAAACCAAATACACTGAACAATAATATTATCAAACAAAGAAGTATGATAAACTTAAATTTTTACCAATAACATATAGAAAATATTATAAAGACTAAATCTATAAAATTTCTTAACTCTTGAAACTTTTATTATGTAATAATAAGCGGGGTCCACTTAAACGGTGGCAGACCTAAATGCCGCTTTTGGGGATGAAAATGCCATACGAACATAAGTATTTAATTAAAAATTAAACATGTACCAGTAATTCACATTTTAGGCCATTAAGCATGTGATTTTTTACATTCACTGTTCTGTCATTCTGTTTAACCCTTTCCTCCATAGACACACCTTTATTGCGTGGGTGAACAGTGCAGATCCGGATCAGCCGGCACATCCATGCCATCTGACCAGGATCTGCACTGTTGGCTTTAAGATACGTTAGGTTATTTCTGACCAAAATGCGACCAGTGCAGATCCTGATCAGACTGCATAGATGTGCCGGCTGATCTAGATCTATAAAGGTGGTTCATGCGTAAAAATGCGTAAAGATGGAGGAATGGGTTAAATCATATACATTTATTTCCTATTATCGGTTTATTTTTAAAATTAAATAATTATGCATAAGGTCATGAATGTGAAGCATTTTATTATGTTTTAAGCACTTATTTATCTATGATGCAGTAGTCACAACAATTACTTTTACTCTTTTAGTAACATTTAATAATGCCATAATGATGCTTTTTTCACAAGGATGTTACAAAAAATCAATTGTTCTATTGAAATAATGTTTTATCTTTAGATATCTGCTTTTTGAAGTTTTTTTACAATTAAATTGAATCATTAGAAAATAATATAATTTTTAATTTGTTTTCAACTTTCCTCTGGCTTGAAAAAACACAACTTGCACTTATTACAGTTGAGAAGAAAATTAAATAAATTAAAAGTCTCTTACTACACTGATAGCATGAAATAGTATAAATAACCCCAAGTCAGTTCCTTAAAACAACACTTCTACCCTAAATTAGCACATCTTTAATCTCTCACAAAGTGAACTACTTATCTTCAAAAGGATATTTATGACACCCCCTGCTGATCTACTGATAAGATCAGTGTCTTGCTGATTAGATTATGTAACATGGTTAAAGTCCAAAACGAGTTTAGTTATGAAAATATGAAAAGTTGCACTTAAAGAACTTAAATCAGACACTATTTCATGATTTAATATATTTGTTGTACTTAAATTTTCAGTTAAATTACAACATTGATTTTTGTTTTCAGTCCCCAAGTCTTAGATTCTGACCAATTTTATTTACAACACATGGACACTTATTTAAATAGCACATTAAATCCCCAATAATAATAATAATATGAGACCCTAATGACTAAAATTAATAAGCTGAAAAAAATTCTGAATAACTAATAAGTGTAACACAGCTTTAAATTGAAAACCACTACATGTACTTCTGAGTCTTGTGGTAAATTTAATTAATCATGGTCCAGCATATTATCCTCTGGGTGCAGGTTTGCTCCCAGGAAAGGGCAATATCATTCCAAATCCATTGTTGTTGTTGTTTTTTTTGTTGTTTTTTGTGTGTGTGTGTGTGGGGGGGGATTATTTACAGTACAAGAAACAAGTCTGAACTTCCCCTAATCTCCAGGATTTCATTCATTTGCCCAGTGATGCTTTAATGGCCTGTATCAAATTACAAAGTAAGGTTTACTTGGTCAGTTTGGAGAATTTATATAAAAGAAATCATTGAAAGAAATCAGATGGGATATTTAGGATTATTTTAACCATTTCCTCATATATATACCTTTATGGCGTGGGCAAACAGTGTAGATCCAGATCAGCCGACACATCCTTACCACCTGAACAGGATCTACGCAGTTTGCTTTTTTATTTGTTCAGTTATTTCTGACCAAAATGTGACCAGTGCAGATCCTGATCAGCCTGTACATTCACACAGTCTAAAAATGCCTATATATGGAGGAAAGCAATTATTCTATATTAAAGTGAAACAATCAGGCATATATGACTAAAACACTATAAAACTGTTTACATACCGGTAAATAGATTATTGTTTTAAACATTATCAAAATCCTTGTTGGTGTTTCAATGACATTTTCAGCTGTGACATATTCTGAAAAAAAAAACAACACAGAAACATAAGAAATGTTCAAGATGATTTCAGTTTTATCATAAATAGATTTTTAGGGTAAGTCCTGACACTGCGTTTAACTTTGTCATTTTGCATTAGAAAAACCCAACATTATTTTACAGATACTTCACCTCTAAATTTGCTGCAAAATTAACTATTAAAATGTGTACTTAAATTTTGCACATACTGTGAAATATTAACTATTTCTTTTTGATTTGTTTCACTGAAAAAAATCTGCCCCCCCACCCCGATACCTGAAATCAACAAAGGATTCCCATGTGTTTTGCACCCACCAAAAAGTGCCTTACTTTTGATTTATGTTACTTTTTATTTACAGTGTAAATGCACTTGTCAGTCCATGTCTCAAAAAAAGTTCAAACATGAGCTTAAACATTGCAAATTCTTGGTAACAAAGCAGCATTGAGCTTCAGAGAGGTTAAGGAACTTGAAACTTTTCAATAAATTACTTCAATTCAAATTTGCTGTACTGCAAGCAATTTCTAATAGAATACTGTGATTGTATAATTATTTTTAGGGTACTAATTTTCCCAGATTTCATTGACATGTTATCAACAGGTAAATGTAACCATTTATTCTATGGGATATAGCCATTATCACATATATTAGGTGAACATTCTAGATACTTATATCCATCAGATGGCAATTAGCTTAATTTGTATTAAATTAATAATTAAATTGTTGCCATTTTTGCATATATTGGTGGTTTAAAAAAAAAAATGACCTACCGACCCAAAATTTTTAGAGACCTGTGACTGGAAACATCTTTCTTATCTTTCCGATGACATAAGAAACTAAACATAAGTCCATAATTAGCAGAGAAAATCCAAATTTATTATCAAAATACACTGAGGTTTTCACATTCTTGTCCGCGGAATCTGCTCTATTCCAGAAATAGAAGTAATGAGGTTAATTGTTTTGATTGTCAACATTCTATTTACATGATTTTTATTTAAATCACACCGTATATACAAAAAAAACATACCGACGTTTTGCTAACATTCAAGTTTTCGCCAATTTTAACATTTTTTGAACCTGGCTAATGCACAGTCAACTCGTTTTTTTTTTAAATAATCCTGGCTTACCGGTAATCGAAATAGAAAAGATTCAGAGTGAAAACTTCCATAAAATTTGACAATAAACTTGGATATTCTCTACTAATAGAGAAATTCATGTTTTCTTACTGGTTTCATAGGAAAGATTAATAATCAACATTTGATTGGTAAGTTATGATTTTGTCTTCAAAATCGATGTGCAACTGGGATTATGCATTTTTTTGTGATCTGTTTTTCTTGTTATCTTTACAGTAGTTATTTAGGACAACGAGCAATTTGTTGTTGTTGTTTTTTCGGAAATTTTGTGTTCTGGGTGATTGTAGTTCCATCTAATAATACAAATAGCCCATTTATTAGATGAAATTAACCAAATCTGACATACTGGCCAAAAAAGAACCTCTAATCAGGTGCCTGTGCAACCGGCCAGTTGAACACACGATTGCGAAATCTAATTACAATAATCAAAACTTCCAATTATCCGGCATGACAGCAACCGTTTATACCGTTTTCCAAGTTTTTGACTGTGTTTTAATTGTAAAATACAACATATATACTCACCATCAGGTTTGATTTATCGCCGATCATCAAAATATTCTACACACGTTTTCTACATGTAGAGCATGAGTAAAACCCAGATCAGCGTACACCACTGTACTCAGTACAGTATATAAAACACAGAAGACGGTCCAAGACAAGGGTCTATTTTTAAGCCCTTTAAAATATTAAGTAAATGTTTATTATGGGTAATTTCTTCGAATCAGAACTATTTCAAAAGGAAAATTAAATTATTTGACTATGAACCACAAGGGTTTATATTTAAGCGGCCATTTAATATACTTTATTAAATACTCTATTACCGGTAATTTCTTTCCATCAGAATTATTTCAAGGGAGAATAAAATTCCTAGGCTATGAACCGCTTTAGTTATACATTGTTTTCGTGATCTGGTTTATATAAATTTCACCGTACAGGGTTAGATGTACAAGGTGCGTGTGTGGTGAATAATAGCGACACTGTTATCTCAACCTCGTTACAATCCGTCTGCGATTTGATTGGTCACACGGTTCACGGTTAAACCGCTCTGTGTTTTGATTGGTCACACGGTTCGAACCGTGAAGCGCTAAAGCGTGCATCGTGAAACGTAAACCGCTTAGCGTGTACCGTGAAGCGTTTTGCGTGCGTGTCACGCCGATCAAAACCGATTTTACACGGAACCGAATCGCAGGCTTAGCTGTATCTCTAGAAACCGTGCAAATTTCAAAGATATCGGATTATTAAAAAGACACGTTCAATTTTTACGCACTTTAGGCTTTTTAATA
>JAZAYU010000067.1:3753632-3827143 GCA_038501625.1 Corbicula japonica | reverse complement strand
AAATATGTGATAAAGCTGGAAAATGCAGCTAGAACAGAAAGTGAACTACACTGAATAATAAAGTATGGAAACGGGTAAGTACCACTTATACAAATAAATGCTGGGCACTACAATATTTGAGGTGAGCTTATGCCCGAACTTTCAGAGCTCTAGACTGTCGGCAAAGTACCAAACGGGGGAAAAACACAACAATTATTAAATAGCGTAAAGTGCGAGAAAAAGTGAACGTGTCTTTGTATTAATCCGATACTATTGACATTTGCACGGTTTCTAGAGATATTTGAGTTGAGTTTATCTCCGAAATTTCAGAGCTCTAGACCGTCGGCAAGGTACCAAACGGGGGAAAATCACTATAATTATTAAATAGCGTAAAGTGTTAGAAAAAGTAAAAGTCTCTTTGTAATAATCCGATATCTTTGAAATTTGCACTGTTTCTAGAGATATTTGAGGTGAGCTTATGGCCGAAATCTCAGAGCTCTAGACCGTCGGCAAGGTACCAAACCTGGGAAAAAACACTATAATTATTAAATAGCGTAAAGTGCCAGAAAAAGTGAACGTGTCTTTGTAATAATCCGATATCTTTGAAATTTGAACGGTTTCTAGAGATATTAGAGGTGAGCTTAAGGCCGCAATTTCAGAGCTCTAGACCGTCGGAAAGGTACCAAACGGGTTAAAAACACTAATAATTAAATAGCCTAACGAGCGACAAAAAGTGAACGTGTCTTTGTAATAATTCGATATCTTTGAAATTTGCACGGTTTCTAGAGATATTTGAGGTGAGCTTATGGCCGAAATTTCAGACCGTTGGCAAGGTTTCAAACGGGGGAAAAACACTGTAATTATTAAATAGCGTAAAGTGCCAGAAAAAGTGAACGTGTATTTGTAATAATCCGATATCTTTGAAATTCGCATGGTTTCGAGAGATATTTGAGGTGAGCTTATGGCCGAAATTTCAGAGCTCTAGACCGTCGGCAAGGTACCAAACGGAGGAAAAACACTATAATTATTAAATAGCGTAAAGTGCGAGAAAAACTGAACGTGTCTTTGTAATAATGCGATATCTTTGAAATTTGCACGGTTTGTAGAGATATTTGAGGTGAGCTTATGCCCGAATTCTCAGAGCTCTAGACAGTCGGCAAGGTACCAAACGTGGGAAAACTCTTTAATTAATAAATAGCGTAAAGTGCGAGAAAAAGTGAACGTGTCTTTGTAATAATCCGATATCTTTGAAATTTGCACGGTTTATATAGGTATTTGAGGTGAGCTTATGGCCGAAATTTCAGAGCTCTAGACCTTCGGCAAGGTACCAAACGGGGGAAAAACACTGTAATTATGAAATATCTTAAAGTGCGAGAAAAAAGTGAACGTGTCTTTGTAATAATCCGATATCTTTGAAATTTGCACGGCTTCTAGAGATATTTGTGGTGAGCTTAAGGCCAAAATTTTAGAGCTCTAGACCGTCGGCAAGGTACCAAACGGGGGAAAAACACTATAATTATTAAATTGCGTAAAGTGCGAGAAAAACATAACGTGTCTTTGTAATAATCCGATATCTTTGAAATTTGCAAGGTTTCTAGAGATATTTAAGGTGAGCTTATGGCCAAAATCTCAGAGCTCTAAACCGTCGGCAAGGTACCAAACGGTGGAAAAACACTATAATTATTAAATAGAGTAAAGTGCGAGAAAAAGTGAACTTGTCTTTGTAATAATCCGATATCTTTGAAATTTGCACGGTTTCTAGAGATGTTTGAGGTGAGCTTATGGCCGAAATTTCAGAGCTCTAGACCGTTGGCAAGGATCTAAACTGGGGAAAAACACTATAATTATTAAATAGCGTAAAGTGCGAGAAAAAGTGTACGTGTCTTTGTAATAATCCGATATTTCGAAATTTGCACGGTTTCTAGAGATATTTGAGGTGAGCTTATGACCGAAATTTCAGAGCTCTAGACCGTCGGCAAGATACCAAACCCGGGAAAAACAGTATAATTATTAAATAGCGTAAAGTGTGAGAAAATGTGAAAGTGTCTTTTTTATAATCCGATATCTATGAAATTTGCACGGTTTCTTGAGATATTTGAGGTGAGCTTATCTCCGAAATTCAAGAGCTCTAGACCGTCGGAAAGGTACCAAACGGGGAAAAACACTGTAATAATTATATAGCGTAAAGTGCGAGAAAAAGTGAACGTGTCTTTGTAATAATCCGATATCTTTGAAACTTGCACGGTTTCGAGAGATATTTGAGGTGAGCTTATGGCCGAAATTTCAGAGCTCTACACAGTCGGCAAGGTACCAAACGGGGGAAAAAACACTATAATTATTAAATAGCGTAAAGTGCGAGAAAAAGTGAACGCGTCTTTGTAATAATCCGATATCTTTGAAATTCGCACGGTTTCTATAGATAATTGAGGTGAGCTTTTGGCCGAAATTTCAGAGCTATAGACCGTCGGCAAGGTACCAAACGGGGAAAAACACTATAATTATTAAAAAGCGTAAAGTGCGAGAAAAAGTGAACGTGTCTTTGTAATAATCCGATATCTTTGAAATTTGCACGGTTTCTAGAGATATTTGAGGTGAGCTTATGGCCGATATTTCAAAGCTCTAGACCGTCGGCAAGGTACCAAACGGGGGAAAATACACTATAATTATTAAATAGCTTAAAGTGCGAGAAAAAGTGAACGTGTCTTTGTAATAATCCGACATCTTTGAAATTTGCACGGTTTCTAATGATATTTGAGGTGAGCTTATGGCCGAAATTTCAGAGGTCTAGACCGTCGGCAAGGTATCAGATGGGGGAAAAAACTCTATAATTATTAAATAGCGTAAAGTGCGATAAAAAGTGAACGTGTCTTTGTAATAATCCGATATCTTTGAAATTTGCACGGTTTCTAGAGATATTTGAGGTGAGCTTATGGCCGAAATTTCAGAGCTCTAGACCGTCGGCAAGGTACCAAACTGGTGAAAAAACACTTTAATTATTAAATAGCCTAAAGTGCGAGGAAACTGAACGTGTCTTTGTAATAATCCGATATCTTTGAAATTTGCACGGTTTCTAGAGATATTTGAGGTGAGCTTATGGCCGAAATTTCAGAGCTCTAGACCGTCGGCAAGGTACCAAACCGGGGAAAAAACACTATTATTTTTAAATAGGGTAAAGTGCGAGAAAAAGTAAACGTGTCTTTGTAATAATCCGATATCTTTGAAATTTGCATGGTTTCTAGAGATATTTGAGGTGAGCTTATGGCCGAAATTTCAGAGCTCTAGACCGTCGGCAAGGTACGAAACCGGGGAAAAACACTATTATTTTTAAATAGCGTAAAGTGCGAGAAAAAGTGAACGTGTCTTTGTAAAAATTCGATATCTTTGAAATTTGCACGGTTTCTAGAGATATTTGAGGTGAGCTCATGTTCGAACTTTCAGAGCTCTAGACCGTCGACAAGGTACCAAACGGGGGAAAAACACTATAGTTATTAAAAAGCGTAAAGTGCGAGAAAAAGTGAAAGTGTGTTTGTAATCATCCGATATCTTTGATATTTGCACGGTTTCTAGAGATATTTGAGGTGAGCTTATGGCCGAAATTTCAGAGCTCTAGACCGTCGGCAAGGTACCAAACGGGGGAAAAAAACCCTATAATTATTAAATAGCCTAAAGTGCGAGAAAATTGAACGTGTCTTTGTAATAATCCGATATCTTTGAAATTTGCACGGTTTCTAGAGATATTTGAGGTGAGCTTATGGCCGAAATTTCAGAGCTCTAGACCGTCGGCAAGGTACCAAACCGGGGAAAATACACTATAATTATTAAATAGCGTAAAGTGCCAGAAAAAGTGAACGTGTCTGTAATTATCCGATATCATTTAAATTTGCATGGTTTCTAGAAATATTTGATGTGAGCTTATGGCCGAAATTTCAGAGCTCTAGACCGTCGGCAAGGTACTAAACCGGGGAAAACACTATAATTATTAAATAGCGTAAATTGCGAGAAAACGTGAAGGTGTCTTTGTAATAATCCGATATCTTTGAAATTCACAAGATTTCTAGAGATATTTGAGGTGAGCTAATCTCAGAAATTACAGAGCTCTAGACCGTCGGCAAGGTATCAAACGGGTGAAAAATAACTATAATTATTAAAAAGCGTAAAGTGCGAGAAAAAGTGAACGCGTCTTTGTAATTATCCGATATCTTTGAAATTTGCACGGTTTCTAGAGAAATTTAAGGTGAGCTTATGGCCGAAATTTCAGAGCTCTAGACCGTCGGCAAGGTACCAAACGGGGGAAAATAACTGTTATTATTAAATAGCGTTAAGTGCAAGAAAAAGTGAACGTGTCTTTGTAATAACCCGATATCTTTGAAATTTGCACGGTTTCTAGAGATATTTGAGGTGAGCTTATGGTCGAAATTTCAGAGCTCTAGACCGTCGGCAAGGTATCAAACGGGGGAAAATACACTATAATTATTAAATAGCGTAAAGTGCGAGAAAAAGTCAACGTGTCTTTGTAATAATCCGATATCTTTGAAATTTGCACGGTTTCTAGAGATATTTGAGGTGAGCTTATGGCCGAAATTTCAGAGCTCTAGACCGTCGGCAAGGTACCAAACGGGGGAAAAGACACTATATTTATTAGAAAGCCTAAAGTGCGAGAAAAAGTGAACGTGATAATCCGATATCTTTGAAATTCGCACGGTTTCTAGAGATGTTTGAGGTGAGCTTATGGCCGAAATTTCAGAGCTCTAGACCGTCGGCAAGGTACCAAACGGAGGAAAAGACACTATAATTATTAGAAAGCCTAAAGTGCGAGAAAATTGAACGTGTCTTTGTAATAATCCGATATCTTTGAAATTTGCACGGTTTCTAGAGATATTTGAGGTGAGCTTATGGCCGAAATTTCAGAGCTCTAGACCGTCGGCAAGGTACAAAACCGGGGAAAAGACACAATAATTATTAAATAGCGTAAAGTGCGAGAAAAAGTGAACGTGTCTTTGTAATAATCCGATATCTTTGAAATTTGCACGGTTTCTAGAGGTGTATGAGGTGAGCTTATGGCAGAAATTTCAGAGCTCTAGACCGTCGGCAAGGTATCAAACGGGTAAAAAAAAAACACTATAATTATTAAATAGCGTAAAGTGCGAGAAAAAGTGAACGTGTCTTTGTTATAATCCGATATCTTTGAAATTTGCACGTTTTCTAGAGAAATTTGAGGTGAGCTTATGGCCGAAATTTCAGAGCTCTAGACCGTCGGCAAGGTACCAAACGCGGGAAAAACACTTTAATTATTAAATAGCGTAAAGTGCAAGAAAAAGTGAACGTGTCTTTGTAATAATCCGATATCTTTGAAATTTGCACGGTTTCTAGAGATATTTGAGGTGAGCTAATCTCCGAATTTTCAGAGCTCTAGACCGTCGGCAAGGTACCAAACGGGGGAAAAGACACTATAATTATTAAAATGCGTAAAGTGCGAGAGAAGGTGAACGTGTCTTTGTAATAATCCGATATCTTTGAAATTTGCACGGTTTCTAGAGATATTTGATGTGAGCTTATGGCCGAAATTTCAGAGCTCTAGACCGTCAGCAAGGTACCAAACGGGGGAAAAACACTAAAATAATTAAATAGCGTAAAGTGCGAGAAAAAGTGAACATGTCTTTGTAATAATCCGATATCTTTGAAATTTGCACGGTTTCTAGAGATATTTGAGGTGAGCTTATGGCCGAAATTTCAGAGCCTTAGACCGTCGGCAATGTACCAAACGGGGAAAAAAACACTATAATTATTAAATAGCGTAAAGTGCGAGAAAAAGTGAACTTGTCTTTGCAATTATCCGATATCTTTGAAATTAGCACGGTTTCTAGAGATATTTTAGGTGAGCTTCTCTCCGAAAGTTCAGATCTCTAGACCGTAAACAAGGTACCAAACGGGGGAAAACACTATAATTATTAAATAGAGTCAAGTACGAGAAAAAGTAAACGTGTCTTTGTAATAATCCGATATCTTTGAAATTTGCACGGTTTCTAGAGATATTTGAGGTGAGCTTATGGCCGAAATTTCAGAGCTCTAGACCGTCGGCAAGGTACCAAACGGGGGAAAAACACTATAATTATTAAATAGCGTAAAGTGCGAAAAAAAGTGAACGTGTCTTTGTAATAATCCGATAACTTTGAAATTTGCACGGTTTTTAGAGAAATATGAAATTAGCTTGTGGCCGAACTTTTAGAGCTCTAGATTGTCGGCAAGGTACCCAACGGGGGAAAAAACACTATAATTATTAAATAGCGTAAAGTGCGAGAAAAAATTGAACGTGTCTTTGTAATAATCCGATATCTTTGAAATTTGCACGGTTTCTCGAGAGATTTGAGGTGAGCTTATGGCAGAAATTTCAGAGCTCTAGACGGTCGGCAAGGTACCAATTTGGGGAAAAAACACTACAATTATTAAAAAGCGTAAAGTGCGAAAAAAAGTGAACGTGTCTTTGTAATAATCCGATATCTTTGAAATTTGCACGGTTTTTAGAGAAATATGAAATAAGCTTATGGCCGAAATTTTAGAGCTCTAGATCGTAGACAAGGTACACAACGGGGGAGAAACACTATAATTATTAAATAGCATAAAGTGCGACAAAAAATTGAACGTGTCTTTGTAATAATCCGATATCTTTGAAATTTGCACGGTTTCTAGAGATATTTGAGGTGAGCTTATGGCCGAAATTTCAGTGCTCTAGACCGCCGGCAAGGTACCAAACGGGGGAAAAAACTCTATAATTATTAAATAGCGTAAAGTGCGAGAAAAAGTGAACGTGCCTTTGTAATAATCCGATATCTTTGAAATTTGCACGGTTTCTAGAGATATTTGATGTGAGCTTATGGCCGAAATTTCAGAGCTCTAGACAGTCGGCAAGGTTCCAAACCGGGGAAAACACGCTATAATTATTAAAAAGCCCAAAGTGCGTAAAAATTGAACGTGTCTTTGTAATAATCCGATATCTTTGAAATTTGCACGGTTTCGAGAGATATTTGAGGTGAGCTTTTGGCCGAAATTTCAGAGCTCTAGACAGTCGGCAAGGTACCAAACGGGGGAAAAAACACTATAATTATTAAATAGCGTAAAGTGCGAGAAAAAGTGAACGTGTCTTTGTAATAATCCGATATCTTTGAAATTCACAAGATTTCTAGAGATATTTGAGGTGAGTTTATGGCCGAAATTTCAGAGCTCTAGACCGTCGGCAAGGTATCAAACGGGGGAAAAAACACTATAATTATTAAATAGCGTAAAGTGCTAGAAAAAGTGAACGTGTCTTTGTAATAATCCGATATCTTTGAAATTTGCATGGTTTCTAGAGATATTTGAGGTGAGCTTATGGCCGAAATTGCAGAGCTCTAGACAGTCGGCAAGGTTCCAAACCGGGGAAAACACACTATAATTATTAAAAAGCCTAAAGTGCGTAAAAATTGAACGTGTCTTTGTAATAATCCGATATCTTTGAAATTTGCACGGTTTATAGAGATATTTGAGCTGAGCTTATGGCCGAAATTTCAGAGCTCTAGACCGACGGCAAGGTACAAAAGCGGGGAAAGGACATTATAATTATTAAATAGCGTAAAGTGCGAGAAAAAGTGAACGTGTCTTTGTAATTATCCGATATCATTGAAATTTGCATGGTTTCTAGAGATATTTGATGTGAGCTTATGGTCGAAATTTCAGAGCTCTAGACCGTCGCCAAGGTACCAAACGGGGGAAAAACACTATAATAATTAAATAGCGTAAAGTGCGAGAAAAAGTGAACGTGTCTTTGTAATAATCCGATATCTTTGAAATTTGCACGGTTTCTAGAGATATTTGAGGTGAGCTTATCTCCGAAATTTCAGAGCTCTAGACCGTCGGCAAGGTATCAAACGGGTGAAAAAACACTGTAATTACTAAATAGCGTAAAGTGCGAGAAAAAGTGAACGTGTCTTTGTAATAATCCGATATCTTTGAAATTTGCATGGTTTCTAGAGATATTTGAGGTGAGCTTATGGCCATAATCTCAGAGCTCTAGACCGTCGGCAAGGTACCAAACGGGGGAAAAAACACTATAATTATTAAATAGCGTAAAGTGCGAGAAAAAGTGAACGTGTCTTTGTAATAATCCGATATCTTTGAAATTTGCACGGTTTGTCTAGAGATATTTGAGGTGAGCTTATGGCCGAAATTTCAGAGCTCTAGACCGTCGGCAAGGTACCAAACGGGTGAAAAAACAGTATAATTATTAAATAGCCTAAAGTGCGAGAAAAAGTGAACGTGTCTTTGTAATAATCCGATATCTTTGAAATTTGCACGGTTTCGAGAGATATTTGAGGTGAGCTTTTGGCCGAAATTTCAGAGCTCTAGACAGTAGGCAAGGTACCAAACGGGGGAAAAAACACTATAATTATTAAATGGCGTAAAGTGCGAGAAAAAGTGAACGTGTCTTTGTAATAATCCGATATCTTTGAAATTCACAAGATTTCTAGAGATATTTGAGGTGAGCTTATGGCCGAAATTTCAGAGCTCTAGACCGTCGGCAAGGTATCAAACGGGGGAAAAAACACTATAATTATTAAATAGCGTAAAGTGCGAGAAAAAGTGAACGTGTTTTTGTAATAATCCGATATCTTTGAAATTTGCACGGTTTCTAGACATATTTGAGGTGAGCTTATGGCCGAAATTTCAGAGCTCTAGACCGTCGGCAAGGTACCAAACGGGTGAAAAAAACACTATAATTATTAAATAGCCAAAATTGCGAGGAAACTCAACGTGTCTTTGTAATAATCCGATATCTTTGAAATTTGCACGGTTTCTAGAAATATTTGAGGTGAGATTATGGCCGAAATTTCAGAGCTCTAGACCGTCGGCAAGGTACCAAACCGGGGAAAAAACACTATTATTTTTAAATAGCGTAAAGTGCGAGAAAAAGTGAACGTGATTTTGTAATAATCCGATATCTTTGAAATTTGCACGGTTTCTAGAGATATTTGAGGTGAGCTTATGGCCGAAATTTCAGAGCTCTAGACCGTCGGCAAGGTCCCAAACGGGGGAAAAACACTATAATTATTAAGAAGCATAAAGTGCGAGAAAAAGTGAACGTGTCTTTGTAATAATCCGATATCTTTGATATTTGCACGGTTTCTAGAGATATTTGAGGTGAGCTTATGGCCGAAATTTCAGAGCACTAGACCGTCGGCAAGGTACCAAACGGGGGAAAAACACTATAATAATTAAATAGCGTAAAGTGCGAGAAAAAGTGAACGTGTCTTTGTAATAATCCGATATCTTTGAAATTTGCACGGTTTCTAGACATATTTGAGGTGAGCTTATGGCCGGAATTTCAGAGCTCTAGACCGTCGGCAAGGTACCAAACGGGTGAAAAAACACTATAATTATTAAATAGCCAAAATTGCGAGGAAACTGAACGTGTCTTTGTAATAATCCGATATCTTTGAAATTTGCACGGTTTCTAGAGATATTTGAGGTGAGATTATGGCCGAAATTTCAGAGCTCTAGACCATCGGCAAGGTACCAAACCGGGGAAAAAACACTATTATTTTTAAATAGCGTAAAGTGCGAGAAAAAGTGAACGTGATTTTGTAATAATCCGATATCTTTGAAATTTGCACGGTTTCTAGAGATATTTGAGGTGAGCTTATGGCCGAAATTTCAGAGCTCTAGACCGTCGGCAAGGTCCCAAACGGGGGAAAAACACTATAATTATTAAGAAGCATAAAGTGCGAGAAAAAGTGAACGTGTCTTTATGGCCGAAATTTCAGAGCACTAGACCGTCGGCAAGGTACCAAACGGGGGAAAAACACTATAATAATTAAATAGCGTAAAGTGCGAGAAAAAGTGAACGTGTCTTTGTAATAATCCGATATCTTTGAAATTTGCACGGTTTCTAGAGATATTTAAGGTGAGTCTATGGCCGAAATTTCATAGCTCTAGACCGTCGGCAAGGTACCAAACCGGGGAAAAAACACTATAATTATTAAATAGCGTGAAGTGCGAGAAAAAGTGAACTTGTCTTTGTAATTATCCGATATCATTAAAATTTGCATGGTTTCTAGAGGTATTTCATGTGAGCTCATGGCCGAAATTTCAGAGCTCTAGACCGTCGGCAAGGTACCAACGGGGGAAAAAAGCTATAATAATTAAATAGCGTAAAGTGCGAGGAAAAGTGAACGTGTCTTTGTAATAATCCGATATCTTTTAAATTTGCACGGTTTCTAGAGATATTTGAGGTGAGCTTATGGCCGAAATTTCAGAGCTCTAGACCGTCGGCAAGGTACCAAACTGGGGAAAAACACTATAATTATTTAGTAGCGTAAAGTGCGAGAAAAAGTGAACGTGTCTTTGTAATAATCCAATAATTTTTAAATTTGCATGGTTTCTAGAGATATTTGAGGTGAGCTTATGGCCAAAATCTCAGAGCTCTAGACCGTCGGCAAGGTACCAAACGGGGGAAAAAACACTATAATTATTAAATAGCGTAAAGTGCGAGAAAAAGTGAACGTGTCTTTGTAATAATCCGATATCTTTGAAATTTGCACGGTTTCTAGAGATATTTGAGATGAGCTGGGTTAGGGTTAGGGTTAGGGTTAGGGTAGTTGGTTTGTGCGATGCACCCTGCACCTCGTGCACCTTTTTTATATAATTATACGTTGTGTAAACTTTTCAATTGAATTGACGGACGTCAAAAAAGGGTCATTGTGTTGAAAATATTCCTTATAATAAGCACTTGTTTGAATAGTTTAGAAATATATGTATAACAAACTTCAGAAACAGTGCAGAAAGTGCGGATCCATCCCGGTCGTTCAAGCCAGGGAATTATCCTGAAGTTATCGTATTTTAAAAATGCTTAAGAATTAGAAGAGATGGGATTCGACGATGAAGCAAACTATACGGATTATGATTTTTGACCATCTTTGTTTTGAGACGATTTAGGAAAGTGCGGACCAATCCGGGTCGGCATGGCCGATATTGAACCTCATGTATACATGCTTCTACATTCGTTTAAAAAAGTTGAAAGGTCAGAAAGACTCCTCGCTCGACGTGCATTGAAGAGTTATAACTTCTGTGCGGATCCATCGGGGTTGGTAGACCTTGGCAATTCTGCTGCAAATATCAAGTTTAAACAATTCTTTCATTCGCTTTAGATACTATGTTGTACCCCTTAAAATTGGTCTTACTTTTTCAATAGGAACGGTAATAGGTGGCACACATGTGAATTTTGATTTAGATACTGAAAGTTATGTGACTATCAAAAATGAAGAGACGTACAAAAGCAAGCTCAAAGACAGATTTCCATTGAAAGCAACAAAAGTGCAACTCGACCGGGTTCCAAGAAGAGCTTGTAAGCGATAATGCGTCGAAATTCAAATCGACAGAATTCAAAGATTTCATGAAAAAAAAACGGCTTTAAACATGTGTTCATTCAAGCTTATCAAATGCCAGTAATGGACCGGCTGAACGAAGCGTACAAATTGTAAAAAATGCATTGAAAACACAAATTTTTGATGCTCAAAACACCTGAAATATGTCAATTCGACATCATTTGGCAAGATTCCTGCTACGCTACCGCACCACTCCGCACTCTAGCGCTGGAGAAATGCCATGTGAGCTGTTTCTAAAGAGACAGTTACGCACACACTTGACGTTAATTAAACCAAACCGGCAGAAACATGTTGAAGAAAAACAGGACCGAGTGAAGTTATGTAGCGGGATGATTTGTATTGCTTTTTAATATTTTGACATAATAGACTCCTGTAGACTATACACTTAGTATAGGTTAATTTAGTAGCTTGCTTGTAGTTTAAGGTCTTTTCGGTAGTTTATTAAGGGGAGATAATTTAGTCTTTTTACCGCCATTTGGAAAAAATCATGAGATTGAACAGTTGTCAATCAAGAAGTTTATCTTTAGTAAAGTTGTATTAACTATTTAAGAATTATTTTATGGAACGGCTATTCAGGGTATGTAGGTGTAATGCCTTTTAATGTTGTATTTGACTTGAGCTGCAGTTTTATTAGATTAAACGCTTTGGAATCGGTTGAAAATCTGAGCGCCACATTTTTGGTCTTTTGTTCGATCGGTTGTCAGTGAACTGTTGATGTTTTGATTCACAATTGCTCATCTCTTTATTAACATATTTACAGTTTACACAGCACTGGATGTAAGGGAGAGTGAGTAGAAGTGATTCCTGTTTGTCAAAGTGGTGATTTGTTCCACAAACAAATGTAAGTGTGTTTTAGTGCATTTTGTTGTACTTTTTACCATTGTTAATTATCAGCTTAGTATTGTTAAAGGTTCAGTATTGTTTGTGATTCTTAAATATACAGAACCACTATACCGAACTTGACTTAGGAGTCGTATTTAACGTACCAAACTGTATTTCTCTAATTTATAATAATTTGATATGTTTGGTAATTTTATCTTCTGCTAATATTGTGTACATGCATTTTATCATTTGGAGTATTCTTGTTTAAGGGTATCATAGTATTTATTAGGCACTCAAAATATGCTTAATATGTTAATTTCAGTGCCGAAGCTTTGTTCCGAAGGTTTGCTGAAGGTGCGTTCTGGATGGTTTGATTCCCAGGATGTTTTTGTTTACTAGAATTGACACTGAACATGTGTGTTATATAGTATTACAGAGAATGCTTAAATAATGCATTCCGTACACCCAACACAGAATGCTTCCTCAGTAGATCGAGTCTTCAGTCGCCCCTGGGACAACAATACTCAGCCAAACTTGAATACTGCTGTTAACTCCCATTAGGACTTAGGGGGGGGGGGAACGTTCATAAACTGCAAAAGTTGAAAATATGTGCACTTAATGTAAATGGTTTAAAAAGACGTATTGATTATCCTGATTTTGTGGCATTTATTGCAAATTATGACATATTTTGTATTTCTGAAACACATACTGATGATAATGATATTGTTGATATAACAGGGTTTACATATTTTGCAAAGCATAGAACACAGCATTACCTACGTAAGTCGGGAGGCATTAGTATATAATTATGTTCGAGACAACATTGCACCGTAAGTTACCGTACATAGTAGCAGGTCAGAATATATTTTATGGATATCAATTCATAAGCAATTAACTAGCCTGGACGATATACCACCTGAAAACTCGTGCTTTTTTAGTGAGGATCTATGGAATGAATTCGAAAACGATATATCCGAAAAACTGAGCGAAGATAAGTTTGTTTACATCGCTGGTGATACAAATTGCAGAATCGGACGTTTGCGAGATTTTATTATTTCTGATCAACATTTTAACGACGTTTTCGAGATTGATGAAGACATCCAAAATCAACTTGATAAACATATTATTCTTGAAAATTTGAATATTCCGCTGGAAAGGTGTTCAAGTGACACAAAAACTAATACGCACGTATTTTGCTTGATCGAATTACTCAGAAACCATAATCTCTTCTTATTAAACGGTAGGCTTTTTAAAGATAAATATAACGGCATGTATACTTTTCGGGATAAATCCGTAATCGACTTCACAATCGCGACTCCGGAATGTTTTAAAAATATCATAGAATTCGAAACAATTGAAACAGATCCACTGTTCTCAGATGGTCATAATGCATTGCACTGGGACATTCGTATATCCGATTCGATAAGCGATAGTTACATTAACAACAACCAAACTGGACGTAATTTTCCAACTTGGAATACAGATATGGCTGATACATTTTACAGAAATGTTGACCGCGACGCGATAAATAAACTAAATGAATACTTACATACGACACCAACCTCTTCAAGTATCATAGATATTGCCACGAGCGAATTACAAAACATTTTTCATAGAGCTGCCGAAATTACATATCCGAAAAAACCTAATTATTCGTTTAAGAACCAATATCTACATAACAAACCATGGTTTGGCCCAGAATGCAATCTTGCGCGAAAAAATTACCAAGAAGCAAAAAAAAAACAAATATAGTGCACAAGCAAGTAACGAAGCAAAAATAAGACTTAAAAATGCCAGTAAAGCTTACAAACGTACAATTAATTATTACATTAAGAAACATAAAACAGTCTAACTCCACAAAATTTCGAACATTAAGCGATAAAAATCCGAAAAAATATTGGAAATTTTTAAACAGACTTAAATCAAAGAATACAGTAACACAAACACCGTTCTTAAACGAATTTTTTGAACACTTCAAGACAATTAATACTAACAACATGTACGGTAATAGGTTTGAAGATGAACTAACAAATTCACAAACATTGAACGTTTCTTTAAATGCGGCTATTACCGAAACAGAAATTAAAAGTTGTATCTCTTAGCTTCAAAATTCCAAAACACCAAGTTCTAAGAATTTGTATAACCAATGCCTCCCGAACTTAGAGCTTTACCAATTATTTTGTTATTACATCAAAACTTTGAATATTCATTTACTTACGAATATGTTATTTTTTTCAGATCATAACAGTTTATATTATTCATATTTATTATCATCCATATGACTTGTAATATTGAATATTCCTGTATTCGTACATGTAACTGCAAATATGTGTAAATATGCTCTCATCATTTAATTACTGTTAGTTTTTGAAAATGTCTGCACATGTATTTGTAAAATAATAATCTTACCTATTGATTGTAACATCCGCTGTCCGTAGTAATAGTGTCATCTAGTGGCCCAGACAATAATTTCATTGACTGATTGCGTATTCAAATTTACACACCGGCTCTTTTGTTTGCCGTAGGTTGATAATTTTGAGAATTACATGCGGTTACAAAATATTTCACGAGACCAGGTTGTTCCGTGCAAGTGCGCGGGTTTTTCTCCGAAAAGAATTACCCGTCCACGTGCATGGAACAAGCTAGTCTCGTGCGTATACTTTAAAGTATTAAAACAATACAAAAAAGATGCATAACATTTTTAAGCACTAGAACAAATAAAGTAAAATTAAAACACCACTTCATTTTATACTATTTTCTTTTTATAACCCAATTTAGAGACACTTACAGTACCACATATATTGATCAAAAATGTTGATTAAACATGCATTTCTTTTAGTAGCTTATTGTCAGTATGTATAGTCAGATTTCAATAAGTATAAATCGTAGAAAAATACATATACATTTATGACAATATTCCCATTTGGGGAAAAGGCCGAGATTTTAATATCCTTTTAAAATATCGTTTAGTCTTATTCAAACATCATGTTTATATTGAAGTGAATTCGAAGTTGTAAAACACATTTTTCTTGTTAATTTTCTAGCACTTGTGCGCATTATATTCGTCGCTTGACAGAGGAGAAAACTTGAAATCTGACACTTGGCTTTTTTTCTTTATATACTACTCAAAGTTTGCTAAGCACCAATAAAATTTTTTGTACATGTCATCTTGTGTATGCCGGTTATAAGTTTGTTTTTTTAATTTATTTTAATTCACCTGATTAATGACTGATTTGACTAATGTTTGTTGTAATGTGTTTACGGGGTTTATTTTGAATTTGAAAAGGATATCGGGGAAAAATCAATGTTATTGCATATAATGAAGACATTCCCTTAAAAGACTGCCCTTAAGGAATGTTGTGCAACTGCGCACATAATTTTACAAAAGTGTGCATTTTTTCAATAGACAAATGGAAAACCAATTAGTTCTTACTATTATATGTTGTAGGCCTTGTCAAAGACTTGAAAAAAGCATTTAAGTGCATATTCTTGGGTAGTTTTGAAGTATACAGTTTAACATATTTTACAGCATTTTATCTGAATGGACGAGTGATCGAATGAATGAGAGCGTGAATTGTTCAATTTCCGCATGAATATGACTAAAATACTGTTGAAACCGGGTGTTAAACCCAACAAATAATATGATACGTAAATAATGACGCCAACCGGTATGTATATTGTGTCACAAAAATTCGGCTGCTGAACTCTTCAAACAAATCCGATGCTTGGGTCAAACTTTCATCCAAATCTTAGAACTTGTATATATGTTTAAGGTGTCACGCGCTTCGCGCTCTCGGTGTCACAAGAAGCTCGTGACCAGGTATTTCCTACACAGAAACACCTCGTACGCGGTTGATATTCTATACTTCATACCTGTGACCAAATATAGCTACCTGTGTCGCTAATCTCTTTGCGCACGCTTTAAACATGTACACTGAACGTTGACCTAGTATTATCACATGATTTCGGATAAAATGCAGGCGCGTAGCTAATCATGTATTTATTGTACAATATACCCATCTCATAAGTGTGTTTATATGCTCGTTCTTTTTTGTGTTGTTTTTTTTGTTGTTGTAATGGAGTGATAATTTAGAAATTCATTAATCATTTTTGTGGAATAAGTTAAAAACATTGAATCCTTCAAGTTCCCCCACCCCACAACTTTTGACTATATAGTTTGCAAATTTTATATAATCTGTTAAGATATATTACAATATTATCTCTTCTATCAAAAGATTTCGTGTAAATATGAGCTTGTAGTTTACCGGAACCGAAATAATTGTGTATTTACTGATCTTATTATTATGAACCCCATGTTGAATATTCATGTACCTGGGTGAAAAATAAAGTATTGGTCTGTTCTGTTCTGTTCTGTTCTGTACTATTAGTAGACAAAGTAATTCTTCTTAACCAGCTTATTTTTAAACTACATATAAAATGTTTAATATTAAGAAAACCTAATCCATCGGAGTCAATTTTTTTTTTTGAAATGGTGATTTTTATTGAAAAAAGTGGAATAAAACGAGTTAAATTTGGATTATTATAGAATCAGAAACTTTTAAAGTAAAAAGGAGAACATGTTTCATCAAGTGTGTGAAATAAAAACTCGGATAGATGAAAAGAAAGAGAAAGAATGAGATAGTTTCACCTGTGGTTTCCCCTGATGACAAAGAAAAGTAAAATGGCTCAAAAGGGAGTTTCGCCTACACAAGGTATTGTTAATTCTAGTGCTAACGGGATGAACAATTTATGTAAAAATACACAGCAGTTTTCTATACCAGCGATGTATTCACAATATCAATACCCAATGGTTGGAATGTTGAATCCTGGATCACCAGTGCTTAGCCAAAATAGCCAAAACAGTCAAAATAGTATGATATTTAAAGATCAGTCATCTGCAGTCATGCAAAAATTGGACCAAATAGAAAAGCAATTAGGTCAGCTCGGGGAAATAAAATCAATAGTGCACGATTTAACGGTACGGATGAATGCTATGAGCAACAAAATTAATGACATTGAAAAAAGCCAGCAGTATATAAGTGATCAATATGAGACAACTTCAAAATGTTAAAATTCAAATAAACAAATCGTATCTGATTTGGAAGCTAACTTCAAACGACTGACCGTTGAAAATGAGTCTCTCAAAGAAGTTAGTAAAACGTTGCAAGAAAATGTCACAGACTTTAAGTGTAGATCCATGAGGGATAATTTGTTGTTTTTTGGAATACCGGAAGGACCAGTTGCTGATTTTCTACTTCCGCTTTCAAAGACTGAAACAAATGCACATGGTCTCGCAACATTGTCTACCTCACAACCACCGGTATCTACCGATGAACCAACAGAATCCGACCCATCGGAGACCGACCCATCGGAGATTGACACGGCCAGTGCGACCATTAGTCCAAATAGGCCAATTATTACATCCGATGATTGTAAGGAGAAGGTTTTTAGATTTTGCGAAGACGTCCTTAAGATCAAAAATCCTAAAAACTGTATCAAGATCATTAGGGCTCATCGCATAGGAAAATTTAACCGATCAAAAACACGACCGATCGTGGCTAAATTTGACGAGGACTCTAAACCCTTAATAAACGTGTATCTAAAAGGTGTGAATCTACGCCCCACCCCCTACAACGTCGCTGATCAGTACCCTCAGGAGGTTCAGCAACGCAGAAAGGAGCTGATCCCAGCAATGCATGAAGCACGCATGAAAGGGAAAAGGGAAAACCTTATTAGAGACAAGCTCTTTATAAATGACGTTGAGTACGTGCCTGAATCAGCACCAGCATTCGGATGGAGTGATAAATAGAGTCGATCAGAAAAATGTGACCTAAAAATTTTATCATAGAACGTTGAAGGACTTGACAAGTGCTTGATTGATGATGATTTCCTGAATTTTGTAACTAATTTTGATATACTCTTTTGTTGTGAAACTTGGCAAAAGCGCATTAACAATTATGAATTAAACGGTTACGAGTGTATATCGTTGCTGAGGGATGAATCTCTAAGACCTGGTGTGAAAAGAGGTCATGGAGGATTATATCTTTTCTACAAAAATTACATAAAAAATGGTTTAAAAATTGTTGAAAAAAAAACTCACAAGGTATAATTTGGGTTAAATTATGTAAATCTTTTTTTTTGATTTAGAAGATGATATCTACGTATGTTTTTTGTATATACCACCTAGTAATTCGGTATATTTTAACTTAGTCGACACCGACTATTTTGAGTTACTTGAATACAATATTCGTAAATATTCAAATAACGGTAAAGTGGCCGTGATTGGTGACCTGAATGCACGTTGTGGTAATAGGTCCGATATTCTCGAGCCATCTACGATCTTTGATCGCTTCATTCACGTGATTGAACTGGATGACAATGAAAACAACATTATTATTTTACCTGTACGTAAATCTATGGATGCACAAATTCTTCAGGTATGAAACTTATTGATATTTTGATGAGTACTGATTTAAAGATCGTAAATGGGCGATGTAAATCGGATAAAGTCGGAAATTTTACATATATATCAAATAACGGTAATAGCTTAATTGACTATGCTATTTTGTCGCAAGATTTGTTCCCCATTATTGATAATTTTTATGTACATGATTTATTTACGTTTTCGCCTCATAGGCCGATTGAGTTGGATTTAAAACTAAATTATTTCATTAATATTAAAAATAATGATCAGCAGGTAACAGAAAAACTGGTTTGGAATGATGAAAATGTAGATTTATTAAAATACATTGTATCTCAACAAATTCCTAATATGGATGAAGTAGTGCGGTCGATAATTGATAATAATATATCAGTTGATGAAGGCGTTCATAAAATATCGTATATATTATATAGCGAAGCTTTTAAAATATTTGTATTAAAAAAGGTATATAAACCCGTTAATACTGCTAATAAGCGTAGATCTATAAAAGCCAGTGGTAATACCAAAACTGTGAAAACGCAAGACAAAATTTTAAAAAAATTAAACAAACAATATAGACGATCACCGACGAATGAAAACGCAAACGCTCTACGAAATAGTAAACGAATCTTTAAAATGACTAAGCGAAACGCGAGAGCTAAAGTTTCAAGTAGTCAACGAAATAATCTTCATAAGTGCGCTAGAAACGATCCTCAGAAATTTTGGAAAGAAATAAAGAAAATAAGAAATAAAAATAATAATATGAAAAGCAAACTCTCAAAAGACGATTTCTACGATTACTTTAAACATCTTTTTTCGAATGATGAAATTTTTGAAAATAATTATATAGAAGAACAGTTAAATAATGGAACAAATACTTTTATCAATATTGATGAACTAGATCGCGATTTTTCATATGAAGAAGTTGATAAAGCGTTTTCTACGTTAAAACGCCGGAAAAGTGCTGGTAGTGATAAGTTAGTTCCAGATATATTTATAGATTGTAAAGATGTGTTAAATTGTTTCATCATATTTACTCGAGAGGTGTTTACCCATCTTGCTGGTGCTACGGTGTTATTGTTCCGGTTCCTAAGAAAGGTAATGCTGATGATATCAATAATTATCGTGGGATTGCTCTTACTAGACATTTATAAGTAAATCCGAATCCGAAACCGATAGCTAGTTGATGGTTTTCATAGGGATTTTCTCAAAAGAATTTACTTTGAAATTGTGTATCTAATAAATGAAGGTATCTTAAGTGTTTAAAGTAGGGGGATTGCGGTAAAAATACATCTCTAAACAGTAAGCATGTATAATCTCTTTGTATTTTATGTATGTTCCTTTTACATATATGCGCCGTCTCGCAATTGATATTAAAATTCTGTAACAGTAAAAATCCAATTTCATGTTCTACAAAACTCATTATTTTAGTGTGAGTGTGCATTGTTAAAATGAAGAAATCAGGACGCTAATTCATTTTGTCATTGAAAATTGTTCTCATATGCACAGTGGCATTCTGTAGAAGAGTAGAGAGAAAGGAAAGGAGTATGATCGAAACTTCCATTTTCACTTCATGCAATAGACGGCACATCCACATGTATATATGTCTAAAACTGGGCCACAAGAACAATTATATAATTCCCGTAATAGATGTTACCATTATATGTTAACACAAATCATTGAAGCCGTCTTTGGTGATATTCGGAATGTCGGAAGCGGTTTTCTTCGGCAAAAATGCCCAGAAGTTTAAGTTAATGCGCCAAGTAGTAAATAATTCATTACGTATTGCCAGAAGAAAGCTACATGTAACTTCTAGGAGATAAAATCTACCCGAAGCTTTAAGCTGTAAAGACACCTTACACTTCAGCACATATATCTTAAAAGAGCAGAGAAAAACGATGTAAATGCTTAAAACGCCGTATGCGGATATATCAAGTGCTTGTAGGACATACATTGTTATAGTTATATATATTATATATGTCGCGATAAGACAATAAGAGGGCGCGATATTAATATATTGTGTTCTCGCTATTTCGCATCGTGGTTTCGTGATCTCGCATCGTGTTTTCGCGTCTCAAGCTAATGGAAGTCAGCGTATTGCTTTTCCATATATGTTCTATATGTAGTCTTGGGGGTCTCCTTATTTTGTTTTAATCTTATGTCAGACATGTTTCTCTAAAATTGTCTCCAAATTTCGCTTTGAAGACTTTCACCTTTGTCTGTTGACTAAATTAAATGCATACCAAACCTGTTTAAATATACGCATGCTTTCAAAATATTGTTTTCGTTAAGAATTGGGTAAAAAAAATTTGTTCCAACAGTCGCAGAAATATATAATTTGAATATTAGAATGTAAAAAAAATTTAGAATACTTCTAATAGCCATCAAATACCATTCCATGTTTATTGACTGAAAACGGTCAGTATGTAGCGTTAATTAAACTTTGGTTGATGGTGTGATGGCTATCTAGATAGCGCAAATTTACATCTGACGTGCTAATGCTAAAAAAGCTTTTTAATTATGAATCAGTAACTGCTTAATTGTTTGTTTTTGTAAAATATCGAATACTTGAACTATTGTTTGTAGTAAATGTATGATAGCTTTATAGTTATTTGTCTCTATTTTCATCTTATTCCGCAACATGATATTGCTCAATAAGTTTTGTATGTTTAAACTATTTCCTTTTATATTGTTTTTATGTAAAAATACTGAATATGAAAACTCATACAGTAATCTCGACCAATGCTTCGTTTCAGCTGTTTACAACTAAGCTTAATAAATTATATTCTTATATGTAGACGCGATGATAGGTTGATGTAAAAAAATCTTGATTGACCTTTTATGCAGTGTTTAGACTAACACCAATAACTCAAATTGCTGTTTATGTAATAATGTAAATGTAACTATCTACGTTAAACAAACTTCTTGTTCTTTGTGAGTTTATGTTGAGTTACACATTCGTTATGTAAGAGCTACCATAATGAAATCATATTCAACCTACTCGACCTCTTATGCAGCGATAAGGCCAACACCAAAAATTCAAATTGTTGTTTATGTAATACGAAATCGACCCTACGGTATCGATTCCCATAACGGTATTGCGCATGAGCAATAAGGAGTTACTAGAAACTTTGAAACCATGTCGCAAAATAAGGCTTCTGATTGGACCATGTGACTTTCATCCGGGTGCAATAGTCTTTTGTGCTTACTTCCGGATTTAAAAACTGAAAAGCCGCCATTTTGTTTCTCGATTCACATTTTCAGAAGTTCTTATTCCATATGTTAGATAACAATTAAGATTAAACTCGCCTTAAAAATTAAGGTAAATAAGTTTCTACATTGATTAAAACCTAATATTGTCACAGAGTGAGATTCTAACAGTAGACTCCACCGTAGCGATGCGCATTACGGTAGTTGTTCGAATTTTGGTTAATTAATTAAAATACAGAGTGGCAAAGTGACAATTACACCTGTTTCCCCAACATTCTAAACATTGGAAATTTACGACGTTTTTATTAATTTTTTTACTGCAATCATCAACAAGAACAGTAAGTTTAACATTGCAGATTAGATAGTAATATCGATTGCTTTCGTTTTAATTTGGTGTAGGAAAGCGATTAGGTATTGTGTTGAATTAACTCTGGATATTGTAGACTGAACAGAACTGGTCAAATGAAATCTGACCAGCTTGAAGATGTGTATTCATGATTAGGACTCGAACCCAAGGTTTGCAGATATAGCATAAAGCTACTCTGTCAATATAAGTTGTTTGAGGCATGGTAAAGCTGTGTTTACCAAATGCTATCTGAATAACGCTTCATTTACAACAAATAAAATTTTTTATAGCTACATTTCATAAAAAAAATGAGTCATAGTGTAGAATTATTTAAATAGGAAGCATGGCGAAGCCGTGTTTACCACTTATTATTTATTTCAGATTTTAGGAATAATTGCTCTGCAGAGGTGTAGAAACTTTCTTTTACCCACTCGCCCTGCAGGTCGAGTGAATGAGTAAGTGCACTCGCCCTTACAGAAAGTACACTCGCCCTTACATTTTAAATAAAATACTCTTTCTGTAAAGCTTTGTTTACCAAATGCTATCTGAATAATGCTTCATTTGCAACAAATAAAAATTATTAGAGCTACATTTCATAAAAAAATGAGGCATAGTGTAGAATGATTTAAATAGGAAGCACGGCGAAGCCGTGTTTACCACTAATTGTTTATTTCAGATTTTAAGAATAATTGCTCTGACAGAGGTGTAGAAATTTTCTTTGACCCAATCGCCCTGCAGGTCGAGTGAATGAGTAAGTGCACTCGCCCTTACAGAAAGTACACTCGCCCTTACATTTTAAATAAAATACTCTTTTTGTTGCAATTTTCGTTTTTCTTTTCATTCTATCTCTTTCTTACTGTCTCGCTCGCTCTCTCGCTTTTCATCATCACCCGTATCTTGTGTAAAAAACGTTATCTTCAGTTGTTGCTACATAATTTTTGACAAACAGCGAGAAAAAAGGTGCACTTGCAGCCTCGTTCTGATTTGGGAAACCCAATGAGGATAAAAATAAATCGCTGCTGTTATCTTTACATCAGAAACGTTCCGAATACACTGGAAATCGACCGAAATTCCGGAAATCGAATTGTATTTTGTAAACAAAGTGAAAATATTTCATTTTTCGAAGAAAACACATGTGCTTTGCTGAAAAATTTACTCGCCCTGCCGGTCGAGTGTTTCGGCCGCTTCGCTCGACCCAACGGATCATTTACTCGCCATGGCGAACGTCGAGTGGAATTCTACACCTCAGCTCTGTCAAACAAGTAACTGTAACAAGTTCAAATGTGTTGCATGGTGAAGCCGTGTTGACCATTAATTAATTGGTATAAATTTGAAAATGTATTTATTTTATTTAGTTTTCACAGTCCAATAGTTTGTGTCAAGCTTTTGTACACTCACCGGCATTTCTAATTACACACTTTTTATAGACGAAAATAACTATCAAAATATTTGACTTTTTCTAAAATCTGAAAAAAGTAATTGGATTAAGTTTTAACAGCGAATTATTATAGCACTGATATTCTTAAACTAATTGCACAATAAAATAGTTCTGTGAAAGCATTTGTAGCGTAAATGACCGTCGCCGAATATGACGTCACGTGCATCGCGTTACGTCATTTTCGTACACTCAACATGGTATTCAATCATCGTAATATCAACGTTATGCCGTAGTTATTCTAATTAAAACAATTTAAGGGCAGTAAAATGAAGGTAAAGAATTGTAACTTACCTGTCTTACTGACGTGCCAGCTTGGAGCATTCCAACGGCACGCGCTCTCTCTACCAAAGTCATACGCGCCATTTTTTGTGAGTTTTTATACCGGCCTTTTTATCTCTGGCTAGAATTCTAATGATTTTGGCTAAATTCAAACTTGCCTAACATTTTGTACATGTGTGCACGAGGAAAATGCTGATTTCAAATTTTCGTCTCGCATGAATGAACTCGAATGGGGATTTTCGTGTAACGTGCTACGATTAGACATCAACTCCAGGTACAACTCCCGTTATAACCAATTACCATAAACACCATGTTTTGATAGTTATTTTCGTCTATAAAAAGTGTCTAATTAGAAATGCCGGTGAGTGTATACATGCCTTGGTCCAGATGTTTGAGTGTAATGATCGCTACAGACTTCCCGAAAGTTGTAAAAAAGTGTCAGACATGAGGTCAGACAATTTCTGTCTGACTGAAACATTTAACACATTAAATAAGCAACACACAGTATTAAGGGTGTTTTTGTTGTGTTTTTTTTTTTTTTTCAGTGGTACAAATTGTCATTACGACGAATACGTAAAATATTTCATTCGGATATCCTCACACATTTCCCTCGGAACAGTCTCGAATCAAAACAGCGAGAAAATTGTAATTTAGCGAGTAAAATTGGAATATGCAGATCAAAATTTTGCCGGATATTCGGTCCTACAACATTGAAAATCACATCAGACCAGTTCAAATTTTACCGGACAGGTCCGACGGTCTGGCGACTTTAAGGAAGTCTGTCACTTAGAAAATAAATTAAGTCATCGGAAGGTAAATGCATGCATTGGGCAAATAATATCGTTTATAAAATTTGTTTTTTGTAATTTGTATTTCAGTTTGAAGTATACAAAAAGATGCGTGACAAATCTGGTTCAAAGAGCATGAAACTGGAATAGGAGAAAAATTAGACTACTGGAGAGGTAATTTTTTTTTAATTTACCCTTAATAAACTATACAAACACTCAAACAGCACAGAATTCGCCCTTCCTTTACATGACTATGCATGGCTGGACAAACCCACTAGCCCGACGCCTTGGACAAGCTGAAAATTGTATCGGACAATCTCAAAATATCTGAATGCTTGTCCGTGGGCTAGCTCAATTTTTTAGTGTAGACTAGTTTAAACGTTAATTTGATATGCGCCATTCTCTATTAGCACCATATGCATATCATATTACAACAGCAATAAGTTTATTACAAAATAACATGTTTTGAGATCTATTTTAACATTATCAAGCCCCCATGTAGCGCTTCCTCATAAATTTCCTGTTTCTTTCTTTACTGTTAATACTGACTAATCAGAATTTGCTTATTTGCGCAAAAGTGGGACTAGCTGAAATGTTTACCCAGCTAATTCTGGACTAGTTACTAAAAAATGTAAATTTGTCCAGCCCTGCTATGGTGTACCATAATCTCTGGCATGTTCACACAACATCACCTGAACATGCCAAATTTTTGGAAGACACAGAAACAGATACAAGGTTTGCATAAATTTTCTTTATTTTCATTTATTAAAGCTGCATGAATGTATAATATACATCACACTGAATCTACCGGTGCATGAATATAAGTTTTTATGTTAGTTTTTTTTTTACATTTTACTTCATGAATACACCCTTTATCACATTAGTGACCAATGTATATCCAGTTCAGCAGGCTCATCTGTGCAGTCTGATCAGGATCTAGACTGTTTAAGTTTAGATTCATGAGGTTATTTCTGACCAAGAAGCAACCAGTTTAGATCCAGATCAGACACCAAAAATGTTCGGCTGACGTGGAACTACACTGTTGTCCATGTGATTTAAAGAGTCTCCATAGAGTAAGTCAGGAGTCAGGATACCTGAAGTAATTGTCAGAGCATACAAAATCAATGTATTTGACAAATTTTATTTTTGTGTCTAAATATTTTAAATCAATTTTAACTGTCGACAAATAAATTTATAAAAGCAATAAGATATAAAATTATTTTTGAAGATAAATTAATTTGCTGTTGAAATTAATATTTCAGGAAAACAGCTTCACATGAAATGCTGTGGGTAGACCAGGTTAACTGTTCTAGACAATAGAGGGAGCATACAGTTTACATATACTTCCACTACTAATTCCTACAATAGAAGGTGCTGCTTTGGAAGTTTATGTCACTCGACAAGAAAAAGAATTGTCTATTCAATTATACTGTGTGATTGTGATATCAAATAATACAAAAACGTTTTAATGTAGACCTCATTGACGAGCAGTAAATGAACAACACCATCAGTATAATTTTGTTATGAATATTATTTGCTGTTAAATGGAACGATAGAAAATAGGAATAGACTCCTTCAGCATTTGCTTTTCATGGACTAATTTGAATGTTTCATTCTATTCGGATAATAAATTCCTCTACTGTCACTCATAGTATTAATATCTTAAGTCCTCAGACCCAAAAATGTGTTTGTTGATTTCAAGCTTTAATATTCAAAGAATATGACAAGCTTCGCTACTTGCTCTGTCATTGGTGTCACCTTATTCCAACTACGTATTTTAGGTGTTGTGGAATAATGTTTTACAATCTACCTTGTTAACCAGATTTTTATGAGTCTACATTTCTTATACCATCGGTCAGCCTTGCATTTTGATCACATTTTGGTGCTGTTTAACTAAGAGTTTACAGGCAAACTGGTGTATTCAACATCTCAAAGGATTCTTCCAAACTTCACAGAATCATTCAGCTCACTAAGATGTAGTGTTGCATCTTACAAGCTTGATCAGTTTTGGTTAAAAAGTAAAACAAATGATGACTTGTTTCTTTGTTTTACTGTTAAACATACGATATACATCACTTTTGATTCATCGATTCCGAGAGAGGCAGTGCCTTAGTTCATATTAATGTAAAGGTAACTATCTACGTTAAACAGACGTATTGTTTATTTTAACTTTACTCAATGTTTTTTGTTGAGTTACACATTCGTTATGTAAGAATTACCATAATGAAAAACATATTCAACCCATTCCATTATTCCTGAAACTTTTGGTCATTTGTTTTGCTGTTGTTCTTGATAAGAATAGTATCAATCTGGTATCATGTGTAAAAACACGATGTAATTTAAATGATAATAATTAAATTGACTTTGGATAACAATTGATTTTGTTAAAATAGATGAAAAGGGAACTTTGATAGCCACCGAGCACGACAAATATGAAAATACTGCAGGCTCGGTTTGATTGAGCCTGTTCATGGGCAGTAATGGGATTGAATATTACTGCCCACGCTGCCTAGCCCCGGGTTGAGCGCAACTCAATATTAACACCAATAAACAGTACAATTTTGATCCATCCCAAACGATGGTATGCATATGGCGGTGAACATGGAACCTTCAATGAGGTATTTTCAGATTAATACCATTCCATGTTCAGCGGCGTATGGTCCCCATATAAAAGAATGGGTTTGCCCTAAACGAGAAAACAATGGGCGGAACTAAACAGAATAGAATGTTGAAAGGGGATCTTAGAATATAAATCCTGCGTATCACAGACAACGCCAAAGGCAAAATTTAAAAAGCAAGAAGTATATCCTTCGGGGTGATTGGACAATATCCAAAACCTTATTAAAAACACGATGTACACTGAACGTTGACCTGGTATTATCACATGACTTCGGATAAAATGCAGGCGCGTAGCTAATCATGTATTTTTTGTACAATATACACATCTCATAAGTGTGTTTATATGCTCGTTCATTTTTGTGTTGTTTTTTTGTTGTTGTAATAGAGTGTTAATTTAGAAATTCATTAATCATTTTTGTGGAATAAGTTAAAAACATTGAATCCTTCAAGTTCCCTCACCCCACAACTTTTGACTATATAGTTTGCAAATTTTATATAATTTGTTAAGATATATTACAATTTTATCTCTTCTATCAAAAGATTTCGTGTAAATATGAGCTTGTAGTTTACCGGAACCGAAATAATTGTGTATTTACTGATCTTATTATTATGAACCCCATGTTGAATATTCTTGTACCTGGGTGAAAAATAAAGTATTGTTCTGTTCTGTTCTGTTCTGTTCTGTACTATTAGTAGACAAAGTAATTCTTCTTAACCAGCTTATTTTTAAACTACATATAAAATGTTTAATATTAAGAAAACCTAATCCATCGGATTCAATTTTTTTTTTGAAATGGTGATTTTTGTTGAAAAAAGTGGAATAAAACGAGTTAAATTTGGATCGGAGACCCATCGGAGACCTACCCATCGGAGACTGACATGGCCAGTGCGACTAGTAGTCCAAATAGGCCAATTATTACATCCGATGATTGTAAGGAGAAGGTTTTTAGATTTTGCGAAGACGTCATTAAGATCAAAAATCCTAAAAACTGTATCAAGATTGTTAGGGCTCATCGCATAGGAAAATTTAACCGATCAAAAACTCGACCGATCATGGCTAAATTTGACGAGGATTCTAAACCCTTAATAAACGAGTATCTAAAAGGTGTGAATCTACGCCCCACCCCTACAACGTCGCTGATCAGTACCCTCAGGAGGTTCAGCAACGCAGAAAGGAGCTGATCCCCGCAATGCATGAAGCACGCATTAAAGGGAAAAGGGCAAACCTTTTTATAGACAAGCTCTTTATAAATGACGTTGAGTACGTGCCTGAATCAGCCCAAGCATTCGTATGGACTGATAAATAGGGTCGATCAGAAAAGTGTGACCTAAAAATTTTATCATGGAACGTTGAAGGACTTGACAAGTGCTTGATTGATGATGATTTCCTGAATTTTGTAACTAATTTTGATATACTCTTTGTTGTGAAACTTGGCAAAAGCGCATTAACAATTATGAATTAAACGGTTACGAGTGTATATCGTTGCCGAGGGATGAATCTCTAAGACCTGGTGTGAAAAGAGGTCATGGAGGAATATGTCTTTTCTACAAACATCACATTAAAATGGTTTAAAAATTGTTGAGAAAAACTCACAAGGTATAATTTGGGTTAAATTATGTAAATCTCTTTTTGATTTAGAAGATGATATCTACGTATGTTTTTTGTATATACCACCTAGTAATTCGGTATATTTTAACTTAGTCGACACCGACTATTTTCAGTTACTTGAATACAATATTCGTAAATATTCAAATAACGGTAAAGTGGCCGTGATTGGTGACCTGAATGCCCGTTGTGGTAATAGGTCCGATATTCTCGAGCCATCTACGATCTTTGATCGCTTCATTCACGGGATTGAACAGGATGACAATGAAAACAACATTATTATTTTACCTGAACGTAAATCTATGGATACAATCACAAATTCTTCAGGTATGAAACTTATTGATATTTTGTTGAGTACTGATTTAAAGATCGTAAATTGGCGATGTAATTCGGATGAAGTCGGAAATTTTACATATATACTGAACAAAAATGAAAACTTACCAGTTTTTAAATTAAAATCTTTTGTTCAGTGATGCTATATTTAATTTTTCATTTGATTTGTGGTATTTGTTCATGTCTGGACATTTGATAAAGCGGGAAGATGTTGTATGTTTTCACAGGGCTCGACGTTATCTCCCTTTTACTAAATCATGGTGAGATCGATAATTATTAACATAAAAGTCTCAAACAGATAATTTGACTGTCAAATTTAAAAGTTTATGGCATGTACAGAAGGAAAAACACAATCCTTAAAGCCCACTGAAACAAAGAAATAAGATACAGTTACTTAAATATCCGATTTTGGAAATAACCTCCCTTTTAATTAAATACAGAACAAAATCCAACGCCTAATTTTCCGCAACCACATATTCTTTATCTTGTTTCTTTTTTTAAAACCGATAGATACTGGACCGACAACTACCAAGATAAACATATTGGTGATCGAATCCCTTCAGATACATGCATTTACTGGCATCATTAATGCAATAGGATTTTTCCATGAAATTTTTGTCAAGTTTTCATTTTGGCTCAGTATATATCAAATAACGGTAATAGCTTAATTGACTATGCTATTTTGTCGCAAGATTTGCTCCCCATTATTGATAATTTTATGTACATGATTTATTTACGTTTTCGCCTCATAGGTCGATTGAGTTGGATTTAAAACTAAATATTTCATTAATATTAAAAATAATGATCAGCAGGTAACAGAAAAACTGGTTTGGAATGATGAAAATGTAGATTTATTAAAATACATTGTATCTCAACAAATTCCTAATATGGATGAAGTAGTGCGGTCGATAATTGATAATAATAAATCAGTTGATGAAGACGTTAATAAAAAATCGTATATATTATATAGAGAAGCTTTTAAAATATTTGGATCAAAAAAGGTATATAAACCCGTTAATACTGCTAATAAGCGTAGATCTATAAAAGCCAGTGGTAATACCAAAACTGTGAAAACGCAAGACGAAATTTTAAAAAATTAAACAAACAATATAGACGATCACCGACGAATGAAAACGCAAACGCTCTACGAAATAGTAAACGAATCTTTAAAATGACTAAGCGAAACGCGCGAGCTAAATTTTCAAGTATTCAACGAAATAATCTTCATAAGTGCGCTAGAAACGATCCTCAGAAATTTTGGAAAGAAATAAAGAAAATAAGAAATAAAAATAAAAATATGAAAAGCAAACTCTCAAAAGACGATTTCTACGAATACTTTTAACATCTCTTTTCGAATGATGAAATTTTTGAAAATAATTATATAGAAGAACAGTTAAATAATGGAACAAATACTTTTATCAATATTGATGAACTAGATCGCGATTTTTCATATGAAGAAGTTGATAAAGCGTTTTCTACGTTAAAACGCCGGAAAAGTGCTGGTAGTGATAAGTTAGTTCCAGATATATTTATAGATTGTAAAGATGTGTTGAATTGTTTAATCATATTTACTCGAGAGGTGTTTACCCATCTTGCTGGTGCTACGGTGTTATTGTTCCGGTTCCTAAGAAAGGTAATGCTGATGATATCAATAATTATCGTGGGATTACTCTTACTAGACATTTATAAGTTAATCCGAATCCGAAACCGATAGCTTGTTGATGGTTTTCATAGGGATTTTCTCAAAAGAATTTACTTTGAAATTGTGTATCTAATAAATGAGGGTATCTTAAGGGTTTAAAGTAGGGGGATTGCGGTAAAAAAACATTTCTGAACAGTAAGCATGTATAAACTCTTTGTATTTTATGTATGTTCCTTTTACATACATGCGCCGTCTCGCAATTGATATTAAAACTCTGTAACAGTAAAAATCCAATTTCATGTTTTACAAAACTCATTATTTTAGTGTGAGTGTGCATTCAGTTAAAATGAAGAAATCAGGACGCTAATTCATTTTGTCATTGAAAATTTGTTCTCATATGCACAGTGGCATTCTGTAGAAGAGTAGAGAGAAAGGAAAGGAGTATGATCGAAACTTCCATTTTCACTTCATGCAATAGACGGCACATCCACATGTATATATGTCTAAAACTGGGCCACAAGAACAATTATATAATTCCCGTAATAGATGTTACCATTATATGTTAACACAAATCATTGAAGCCGTCTTTGGTGATATTCGGAATGTCGGAAGCGGTTTTCTTCGGCAAAAATGCCCAGAAGTTTAAGTTAATGCGCCAAGTAGTAAATAATTCATTGCGTATTGCCAGGAGAAAGCTACATGTAACTTCTTGAAGATAAAATCTACCTGAAGCTTTAAGCTGTAAAGACACCTAACACTTCAGCATATATAACATAAAAGAGCAGAGAAAAACGATGTAAATGCTTAAAACGCCGTATGCGGATATATCAAGTACTTGTAGGACATACATTGTTATAGTTATATATCATCTATATGTCGCGATAAGACAATAAGAGGGCGCGATATTAATATATTGTGTTCTCGCTATCTCGCATCGTGGTTTCGTGATCTCGCATCGTGTTTTCGCGTCTCAAGCTAATGGAAGTCAGCGTATTGCTTTTCCATATATGTTCTATATGTAGTCTTGGGGGTCTCCTTATTTTGTTTTAATCTTATGTCAGAGATGTTTCTCTTAAATTGTTTCCAAATTTCGCATTGAAGACTTTCACCTTTGTCTGTTGACTAAATTAAATGTTTACCAAACCTGTTTAAATATACGCATGCTTTCAAAATAGTGTTTTCGTTAAGAATTGGGTAAAAAAATTTTGTTCCAACAGTCGCAGAAATATATAATTTGAATATTAGAATGTAAAAAAAATTAAGAATACTTCTAATAGCCATCAAATACCATTCCATGTTTATTTAATGAAGACGGTCAGTATGTAGCGTTAATTAAACTTTGGTTGATGGTGTGATGGCTATCTAGATAGGGCAAATTTACATCAGATTGCGCAACGTGCTAATGCTAAAAAAGCTTTTTAATTATGAATCAGTAACTGCTTAATTGTTTGTTTTTGTAAAATATCGAATACTTGAACTATTGTTGGTAGTACATGTATGATAGCTTTATAGTTATTTGTCTCTATTTTCATCTTATTCCGCAACATGATATTGCTCAATAAGTTTTGTATGTTTAAACTATTTCCTTTTATATTGTTTTTATGTAAAAATACTGAATATGAAAACTCATACAGTAATCTCGACCAATGCTTCGTTTCAGCTGTTTACAACTAAGCTTAATAAATTATATTCTTATATGTAGACGCGATGATAGGTTGATGTAAAAAAATCTTGATTGACCTTTTATGCAGTGTTTAGACTAACACCAATAACTCAAATTGCTGTTTATGTAATAATGTAAATGTAACTATCTACGTTAAACAAACTTTTTGTTCTTTGTGAGTTTATGTTGAGTTACACATTCGTTATGTAAGAGCTACAATAATGAATTCATATTCAACCTATTCGACCTCTTATGCAGCGATTAGGCCAACACCAATAATTCAAATTGTTGTTTATGTAATAATGCAAAGGTAACTATCTACGTTAAACAGACGTATTGTTTATTTTAACTTTACTCAATGTTTTTGTTGAGTTACACATTCGTTATGTAAGAATTACCATAATGAAAAACATATTCAACCCATTCCATTATTCCTAAAACTGTTGGTCATTTGTTTTGCTGTTGTTCTTGATAAGAATTGTATCAATCTGGTATCATGTGTAAAAACACGATGTAATTTAAATGATAATAATTAAATTGACTTTGGATAACAATTGATTTTGTTAAAATAGATGAAAAGGGAACTTTGATAGCCACCGAGCACGACAAATATGAAAATACTGCAGGCTCGGTTTGATTGAGCCTGTTCATGGGCAGTAATGGGATTGAATATTACTGCCCACGCTGCCTAGCCCCGGGTTGAGCGCAACTCAATATTAACACCAATAAACAGTACAATTTTGATCCATCCCAAACGATGGTATGCATATGGCGGTGAACATGGAACCTTCAATGAGGTATTTTCAGATTAATACCATTCCATGTTCAGCGGCGTATGGTCCCCATATAAAAGAATGGGTTTGCCCTAAACGAGAAAACAATGGGCGGAACTAAACAGAATAGAATGTTGAAAGGGGATCTTAGAATATAAATCCTGCGTATCACAGACAACGCCAAAGGCAAAATTTAAAAAGCAAGAAGTATATCCTTCGGGGTGATTGGACAATATCCAAAACCTTATTAGCTGGGATATTGAAACCACCTTTGTTTAAACTGGCCGAAATATAAAAACAAAAGTAATTTTAGAAGTACTACCGTATAGCTGGTAATTTCTGCGGGTGCCAAATTTCTGCGTTTCTGCGGTCTTTGGATGAAATCGCAGAAATATGTCCAGCAGAAAAAAAACCAGCAGAAACTTAAATCGCAAAATATTATCTCATTTTATCATATAGGCATAGTATAAACGCGACATTTGCTCAAACATTTCTCAAACATTCAAATCAGTAGAATAGTTGTTTGAGAGTTGTTATTTATTGGATAGATAATATCTTTTTGTTATTTTTTGATAAAATAAATTGAGTTACAGCTATTACCCATGAATAAAATATCTGTGAAAAACAAATAGTATTTGTACATATATCACAGTCGTGTTATTCTTACGACACCTTACCCAATATGAACCGCAGAAATTTATCCTTCATGGGAACCGAAAACGCAGAAATAAAAAACGCAGAAATTTTTGCGTCCATTTTTGAGGGTAAAACGCAGAAATTTATGACCGCAGAAATAACCCGCTATACGGTATTAACTTAGTACATAAGTATCGTGCTCAACGACCTTCAAAGGACGTAGCTGATAACAGCACTGATTGAATGTACGGGGAGACTTTTTACAGCCGCCATACGGCACAAACAACGCTACTGTGATATTGAAATAGATGAAAAGGGAACTTTGAAAGCCACCGAACACGAAAAATATGAAAATACTGCAGGCTCGGTTTGATTGAGCCTGTTCATGGGCAGTAATGGGTTTGCATATTACTGCCCACGCCGCCTAGCCCCGGGTTGAGCGCAACCCAATATTTACACCAATAAACAGTACAATTTTGATCCATCCCAAACGATGGTATGCATATGGCGGTGAACATGGAACCTTCAATGAGGTATTTTCAGATTAATACCATTCCATGTTCAGCGGCGTATGGTCCCCGGATAAAAGAATGGGTTTGCCCTAAACGAGAAAACAATGGGCGGAACTAAACAGAATAGAATTTTGAAAGGGGATCTTAGAATATAAATCCTGCGTATCACAGACAACACCAAAGGCAAAATTTAAAAAGCAGGAAGTATATCCTTGGGGGTGATTGGACAATATCCAAAACCTTATTAGCTGGGATATTGAAACCACCTTTGTTTAAACTGGCCGAAATATAAAAACAAAAGTCATTTTAGAAGTACTATTAACTTAGTACATAAGTATCGTGCTCAACGACCTTCAAAGGACGTAGCTGATGACTTACACCAGCATTATTTAAAGACAGAATGAATGATAATGATTCGATAATAAATTATACGGAAATATCTTTATGTCAATATGCAAAAATAACACATTATATTGTTGCTAATTTATAACAACCAATTATGTTATGGTTACACATTCGTTATGTAAAAGATACCATGCTGTAAAATAATTCAACTTATTTTATTATTCGTGAATATGTTTTGTGTGTTGTTGTTGTTTTTGTTGTTATTCTTTTTGATAAGGCTTAAATAAATAAGGCATAATAGGAAAAAAGCACTATGTAATTCATATAAAAATTAAATTGACTTTGTGTAACACAGTTTATTTAACCATTATGTCTAATAGTTGTTATTCGCATCAACCTCATATTAATATGATGCAATATATAAGAAAATACAAATATTTCAAAGTGTTATAAAAGTAACTCGAATTTATTCAAAATTATTATTTTATTTTTTTTTTGTTTTAACATCTAGGTCATATTGATATGATGTGATGTAAAAAAAAAAGAAAAAATACAATAATTGAGTACATTGTTAATGAAATATCCTTAAGTCAATAGGATGAATAACAAGTCATATTGTTGCACAGCTATAACAACTAATCTTGTTATGGTAATAATTTCATTATGTAAGAGATACCATAATAAAAAACAATTTTACCTATCCCATTACTTGTAAAACTGTTTATTTTGTTTGCTGTTGTTGTTGTAGTTATTTTTATAGAGCATGAATGAATATAGTATCATATAAAAAAAGCATAATGTAATTTATATAAAAGTTTATGTTACCTTGCATAATATAGTTGATAAAACCATGTATTTCATATACTTTATAGTCATATTAACCTTATATTAATATGATGAAATATGGAAATACCAACACTAGAAGGTAACTATCTTAAATTAACACAAACACTTAATAATAATAAAACATTGTTTTTAATATCACTTTTATATTGATATGATGCTCTGTGAATTAAAAACAAGAGGTGTTTTTCATTGTGTTACATGTGGAATTGTTATTTTGTTTTAATTTACTAAAATATTAAAAACAGTTTTTTTTTCTGCAATAACGTCAACAACATAGACCGAGATTATGTTCGCAATACAACAAAATGAAATATGTATTATAGCATAGGAACAGTTTTTTGTTTTATTTTTCTTACTTAATTTTTTTTTATTTATTTATTTTTCTTAAATAGTGTAACGTTGTGCTAAATCCCCAGTCATTTTCCTTTTCAAACGAAACTTTGGTAATTAATCATTTTTCGAGAAGAACAAAAACAGTTTACTTTTTGTAGAATCTGAGAAATTTCCAAAAGAACGGCGAAACCCATATACCCTAATCTTATCGTTTTTCTTTTTAGATTTTCTTTTCTAATTACATGTTTTCACAATCACATTATTTTTCAAGAATGGTCATTTCCATTGTTTTGATGAAGAGTTTGTCATATTTTAACATTATACATCTGATAGAATATTAATATGTTCTTACAATGTTCGAGGTCTAAGTGAATCTAAGAAACGCAAACAAATATTTCAATGGCTAAAAGATAAAAACTACACAATTTGTCTACTACAGGAATCTCACTCTATTGAAAGTCATCAACAAAAGTGGCAAGATGAGTGACAAAAAGAAACCTTTTTCAGTGGTGTTAATTCAAATAAAGAAGGTGTAGGCATCCTACTTAATATACAGGGAAATTATACAATAACTAACTATACTGAGATTGTTATTGGTAGATTAGTCTCACTCGAACTGACAATAAATGAAAATGAATTTCTACTCATAAATATATATGGTCCAAATAATGATAATACTAATATATTTGAAAAACTTGAACAGTATATATTAAAACATAATGATAAAAATATTATTATAGGAGGAGATTTTAATACAGTTATTAACCCAAAAAAAGATAAACAAAATGGTAGAAAAGATACAAATTTAAAATGCAGAACAAAAATAAACGAAATAATACAATTTAATAATTTAACCGACATTTGGAGAGAACAAAATATACATAAAAAAGAATTCACGTGGCACTCAAATACTACTCCAAAGATATATAGTAGATTAGACTATTTTCTGGTTTCAGAATATTTTGCAAAAAAAGTCATCAGCAGTCAAATAAAACCAAGTTTTAAATCAGATTATTCCATCGTTATCATTAAAATAGATATGACATTAATAAAAAAAGGGCCAGGTTATTTCAAATTTAACAACAGTCTATTACTTTATATAGAATATCAAAATATAATTAAAGCAAGTATAGAAAATACTGTAAAGCAAAATAAGGAAGCTAATCCAAAAACACTTTGGGAATTAAAAAAAAGGATCAATAAGAAAATATTCTACATTTAAAAAGAAAAGAGATGAACAAGAAGAAAACACAATTATAAAAGAGATTAGTGATATGAAAGCAACATCAACAATAACATTAATTCAGATGCTAACAAAATAAATCTTATTAAGAAACAAGAAGAATTAGAAAAAATTTACGAGAAAAAGGAAAATGGTCTTATAATTCGTTCAAAAGCTATAAATATTGAATCAAATGAAAAAAAAAATATTTTGCAAATTTAGAAAAAAGACATGCAGAGAAAAAAAAATTAATAAATTGATAATTAATGATAAAGAAATAACAGACATTGATATAATACTAAAAGTACAAGAAAATTTCTATAAAAGCATTTACAGTTCTAAATCAAAGGACTGGAGGTCGGCCATCAAAACACAATTGAAAAGCGATGGATCTTTGGCAAAGAGTTTGTGTTTGATTAAGTTGGACCAGAAACAAACTTTCGCCTCAAGAACGGGGACCAATTTACTTTATGACCTCTGAGACATAGATATTCGACCCCAAAACAATTAAGATCCAATTAACAAGTCAAGGCAAATACTGTTATCAAGTTTGCAGACGCAGTGACATGGAGAGCAAACCTGGTGGAAGGACAATATGTCTAAAGATATAATTAGAATATAATTGGACTTCTTCGACGATAATATGAAATAAGACAATGCCTCTCTCGAACCTGACCAATCGAAATTAAGTGAAGGATATCATACTACATAGGTCATATGGTCAACAGTGAAACAAAGCTGGTCACAGTCCTCAGACATCCTGCGAGCAGTTGTTTGCAAGCACAGTATCAATAGACAGCACCTAAAATTCTGAGTTGAGATACGGTGACACACATGACAGAACTAGATGGGTTTTCAGATGAACTCTTGTGTCGCCCTCTGGTACAATGTCGGAAATAATGCAAGTTCAAAAAGGGTCATAACTCAACCAAATGTGACCTTGACCTTAAGAATTTGGCATCATCATGAATGTGTTGTCATAAGTAAAGTTATAGTCAACGTTGAGTTTTCATGTCAAAATCAAAGTACAAAAAGGGGCATAACTCCATCAAATGTGACCTTGACCTAAAGAATTTGGCATCATCATGAGCCTGTTGTCATAAGCAATATAATTTGAAAGTTTCATGAAGAAATATTAAGAAATGGCAAAGTTATAGCCAACGTTAAGTTTTCGTGACGGACGGACGCTCCCACAGATGGGCATTTGTTGGGTATTTCTTTTGTTTAAAACTACCCAACAAGCGAAAAACTACCCAATAACAGACTAACGGAATGAATGGAAAGTTCTCACAGATGGGCATTTGTTGGGTAACAAGTGCCATCGGTGGGCCCGGATGGACCGAAGGACAAAGCGATCCCTATGAATCGCCATTGTTTCAAAAAGGGCGACACAAAAAGTAGCTAAGCTTGTCATTGTCTTTGAATATTCAAACTTGAAATCAACAAACAGTATTGGGTCACATGATTTAAAATAAAACTACAAGTGACACTATGGTTTTTTTCCAATAGTTTTATTATTCAGCAAATAATGTTCAAACAAACAATTACACTGATGCTTTTTTGTCAACTGATGCTTTTTCAATGTGGTGCACATTCTAACGTTTTGTTATATTTTATATAAATTGTCTAATTTTTGCACCCACTATTTGTATCGACATTTTTGATTTTTTATTCTTGTCCGTTACAAAAGCAGCATGTTCCATTGCAGGAATTAGTGGCAATATAAAGGCTGTATGCTCCCTCAGACAGTCCTAGACAGAATTGTCAAACTGGTCTCCTCACAGCATTCCATGTGAAGCTGTTATCCTGAAATATTAATTTCAACAAATTACCTATTTATATTGAAGTTCAAGCATAATGGTCTGTGCTTTTTAAAATTTATTTGTCGAAGTTAGAAACTGATAAATATTTGACAATAAATTAGTTTTGTCCAATAATATTAATTTTCTTGCCCTGGCAATACTACATTTATCCTGATTCTTAACATGGTAACCCTTGGGGTTCTCATTTGTGTTCATTGGTTGTGGTGTATGTTTTGAAACTGACCATATTTTTCTCATTTCTTATGATGAACCTTAACTCCTTGGAATTGCCTTAATCATATAGACACTTGACCCAGGAAATAACCTTTTGACTTTTGAAAATTAAAAAAAAATAAAAAATCATTCTGACCCTTGCGATTTTAACTGAAGTGTCTTCGTTTTCCTTAAATTAATGGTAATTTTGGTTATTAATTTCCAGAATCCACTTAAAAGTTACACTTATGTCTCCTTGGGAGCTATGTCAGATTATAAAATTCAAGAACAAGAGGGGGAAAAAACCCATCTCGACATAAGAACTTGGAGTCATGATGAGTGTGTTGTCATGAGCAATATAATTTGAAAGTTTGATGTAGAAATATTAAGAAAAGGCAAAGTTATAGTCAACATTAAGTTTTTCTGTTAAAATAAAAGTACAGAAAGGGATTAACTTCATCAAATGTGACCTTGACCTGAAAATTTACATCAGCTCAAGCATGTTGTCACAAACAATATAATTCTGGTGTCTGATCTGGATTGATTGGAATCTACACTGTTTGCATATTTATAAGAAATAGCCTGTGAATCTTATTATGAACCATGTAGATCCTATTAAGACTGCACAGATATGCCTGCTGATCTGGATATACACTGGTCACTCATGTCATGTATTCATGGGTCAAAAACAACACAGTAAATTTTTTATAGGTTGATTAATTTTCTTGTGAACTGAGGTCTTACAAGTCTTCACATACATACAAACACAATTTTATGTTGTCTAGTTACAAGATACAAATACCAACATTTACAGATAGATTAAGTGTCTCTCTATCATACAGTCATGCAGCTCTAATACATGGAAATAAAAAAATGCAAACCTTGTCTCCATTTTTTACAGTAACATTCATATTCTGCTCCCTAGTGTTCTACCAATTTTGCAAACATTTCAAGTCCACAGCTTTTACTAGACTGATGGTACACATGGCTGAAAATAATAAATGTTGTATTTTAAATCATAACAAATAACCCAAGTCAATTTCACTGTACTTTTTGTTGCTTATGAATATGTACATAAATAGCTGTTGCAGTTAAACAGTTAACAGATTACACTGTTGTCATAATTTGTTTTTAAGGTATTTTTTTTATAAATATCACACAAAAGAGGTTTTTCTGATGTAAGCTTTGTGCCATCTTCAATTCCTATAGGCTCCTACACAATTTATCCCATGTAATCTTTTCGTCCATGTACATGTATATGCCTTTGTGGCATGGGTGATCAGTGTAGATCTAGATCAGCCGACACATCCATACTATACTGCCTGATTAGGATCTAAACTGTTAGCTTTTTTTATTCAATAGGTTATTTCTGACCACAATGTGACCAGTGCAGATCCAGATCAGATCTGCCATCTGATCTGTATCTCTACACTGGTTGCACAGGCATGAAAATGTGTATATATGTAGTAAAGGGTTAATTATTACAATAACACACTTGCATTTTGATACTCCATTTTACTCGTAGGATACACCTTTTAACACATGACCATCTATTGTAGATCTAGGTGCTGATACATCTGCTTCCAATTAAAAGAGCTTTAGTTTAAATGTATCTAATGAACAGAGTAGATACAGATCAGACCACAAAAATGTCTGATGTGCAAGCTGATCTGGAGCTACATCTGTGCTATCTCTATCTGATCTGGATTTACACTGGTTGCCCATGTGGTGAAATGGCGTGTAAATGGAGTAAAGGGTCAAGTTATTAACCGAGAAAACAGAAACAGCATTGGATTTTTGAGACACATTCATATGAGATTACCCTATTAATAAATGAATAAGCAACCACAAGAACACATCGTGTTTGTGCAAGGTGGCCCACAGATGAATATTATATAATGTAATTATTCAAGTGAATTCATGTTGGCCATGTTATTGAGCCAAGGGTAGTCATATATGCCTGAGGCAGAAGGCCGAGGGTATATATGACAGCCCGAGGCCCAATAACATGGTCAATAGGAATATACTTGAGTGATAATTTTTTTAATTAACAGAATAAAAACATCAAATTCATATGAATACTAAAAGTTCTGGGCCAATACAGGGGTTCTGAGCAAATATTGTAATTGCTGGGCCATCATAAAATAGTTCAGTATGAATGTGATATACAATGTAGTGTCTGCCAGGATTATGGCATGATCAGGTCAGGTGATGACATGCCTCGAGATTTCGCTACACTGCAGTCATGTAAAAAGGACAAAGTATGGAATACCTGTACTGTATATTCATACAGGGCTCTCACTAGAGAGAGACTTGAAGGAAGTAGTCCCATCAAAAGTGACCAGACTTCTCTCTTCGTTTAACTTTGGGAGAAGTCTTTTTGTATTTAATATATATGGAAAGAATGCCTTTGACTGCAAACTTCTCCATAATTCAGTAAATTATGACAAAACTTCTCCCTGATAGGTGAGAGCCCTGTTAATAGTCAACTAATAAAATTAAATATACCATTAGCCTTCTTCCTCTGCTCTTCCAATTCCATGCTTTTTGAACCAGAGATGTCACATTTCTTTCATTTGATTATAACACTGAAATACATATTTAACAAACACAAAATTATAACAATTATTTTGATCTTTGCTCAAATTACAAATATTCTTTATAATAAAACATTGTAGACCAGCATATACTTATTTCAGGTATTAGTTGCTTTGGTATATTGTCCATGAATTTCAGAGTTCTCATGCAAATGGTTTTTCTTTTGTTTTACTAATTATGTGCTTGGTAATTAGAACAGGAATTAGACTAAATTGAGCTTGCAAACATTTACTACATCCATAGCTAAATACATTTATTTACTAAAATCTAGGTGGCAATAAGTATTTCCCCCAAAATTCATTTTTTGAAATTTTAGCATGTTTTCGCCATTTGCAATGTTTGCGACCTCTTAATTTGAGTTATACTTAAAATGGGTGATGTAAATGTTTCTCTTGTGGAAATCCCAGTAAGATGTTTGTAAATGGTTACAGATCTCACCCATTCAGTACGGATAACAGATTTGGGGAAAGTTTTAAACTTTATTTTAATGCCACATGAGATCAAACTGTTCAATACTGAATTTACATTATTTGCATTAGGTATTTGAGACAATAATTAACATTGTTCTGTAGAAAATTTCTAATTTATGAAGTGATTCATTTACAATATCATATCAGCATAGTAATTACTGTTGCACTGTTGAAACAGAACACAGAATAAATAACATCAAAGTGCTTTAAGTCCATTCATACTGTATTTTTGGGCCCAGAGCATGAACCTTGTGGGTAGTTGTCGCCCCACCTAAACCAGTCTGGCTAAACCTTGTGGGTAGTACTGTGTTGTCGCCCCACCTAAACCAGTCTGGCTGCATGTCAATATAAATGAACACTGATTATTCATCAGATTACAATTTACAGGAACCTGAATTTCCATCTGAAAATATCCAGATCCGGAAAAATATTACATTTTCCAAATGCAATGGATTTGTACCCCACCCATTTACATGTTACAATAATTTACCACCTGCAATGTTGACACAGCGTTATGGCAGCTCAAGCATTACAAATAAACTAAAATATACTGTTTACAAAAATTACATCTCCTAAAACAGTCATTGTGGATTTAACTCAAACATTTTTATTTTACCTTCACTTTTGTTGTCCACTTCATTGCATGATGTCAAACAGTTCTATACAGCTTCAAATGGGGTATTAGGTCAAACTTAGTTGATACGGGTCTGACCAGATCCAAAGATCATCTAAACCTGTTTATGAATAATTAAATAAACAATATACATATAATAAATAAATACATGATTATTCTTTCTTCCAGGATGCTAAATTCACCCGAAATGCATTTAAGAGATACTATTAAATAAATTCATATAATTTGTGAAGTTCCTGTTCTTTATACTCAATGAATCCCTGAGGTTCTACTCTTCTTCTTCTTTTGGTTTTCCCTGGGTTATTTTGAGAATATCTGAGACTGTTCTGATTAAATGACCTGTGAGACATCATTGAATGGAGTGCAAGACAAAATTGAAAGTAGTAAAAACTTCAGATAGCGGATTTCACTGACTGTTCCAAGGCGGTAACCACTAGGGTTCTCATTTTTGTTCATTGTTATTGGCGTCTCTTTTGAAACTGATCATTTTATTAACAATGCTCTCTCCCTCTCTTCTCTTGACTGTGTGGTGAGGCTGTTTTTTCTGAATGTGGCGATTCCCAATATGCATTTCAGAAGGTCTACATATAATGTGCAATTATTCAGAAAACCCTGTGTCAACTATGCAGCCGGTTATGATTTGGGAATGGGTTATGATATGGGAAAATTGCATTCATGTCAGATCTGGATATTATCTGATGCCAATGGAAATTCAGGTTCTTTTGATCAAACGCATAAAATGCATTCATTAATATATCTGTTAAATCAATTCATGTATGATTTTAAACTTACTTTAAACACAATTTTCAACAGATCTAAATGTGTTAAAAATAAATCATTGTGAATCAGATGCTTTATGTTTGAAGCATTCAAATGGAAATTTTTATACACGATATTCGTTAATCGTACAAAATCCGACTTCTTTCAATGCAATACATTGAAATGATTTTATTACTTACATCGCTACAAGGTTCCACAATAAATAGCCACAATGATTAGGGCCCTAAATTTCAAGTTTCAAGTTTCAAGTTTTATTTTCAACCTAGGCATGTAATATGCATCAGGTTATAACAAGAACAAACAAACAAACAAACAAACATGGCAGCATGGAAAGTGGAAATTGAAAATTCCAAGATAATCCAACCATCACCAAAAAAAAAAAAAAAAAAAAAAATCAGACATATTCCAAGGGAGACTACTTGTGATGTGTACCTGGAAATTGATTAATATGTAATTGTCTCCCTTGTCTAGTAATAAACACTATGTCTGTAACTTAATGTCAGTGGTAGTTGGAGAATCTACAAGCATACATTTAAATAACATTTGAGATCATAAGAATTACAATACATATACTAACAAATACAATAGATGTTTAGGGTTAAGGTTGTGTACTGTTTTAAAAAAAGTTTTGCCTTGTCCTGCTCAGCGGAAACTCCTCCTTTCATTTTGGAGAGTGCATTAAATGACGTAACGGGACGTAACGTTCAATAAAACCTAAAGTGCCAAAATCTCGTTTACTGCGATATAGTCTTTCGAATCTAAACATGGTAAATTTCAGTCAACTGTTGAAGACTAACGTGAAATATGCATATCAGGAATCGCCACATTCAGAAAAAACAGCCTCCCCACACAGTCAAGAAGAAGAGAGGGAGAGAGCATGGTTAATAAAATGATCAGTTTCAAAAGAGACGCCAATAACAATGAACAAAAATGAGAACCCTAGTGGTTACCGCCTTGGAACGGTCAGTGGCAAATCAAATTGCCACTGGAGGTTTAAACCAGGTTCTAGGGTGCACCAACCTCACACTTGCCCCAACAGGTTCTCATATCACAAAACAAGTACAAGTTGTCTTGGTGAAAAACTACAACCGACTTATCGGCTTAACAATCACTGCATGAAAAGTTAAGTTTAAGTCCATATTAAACGCAACTTAAATGCATCTTTTTTCAGAGTTTAATCGCATTTCATTAAGTTTAATTTAGACTTTTATTTGAAATTTAATTCAAATTTAAAACAACTTATTCTTCCAAATTTACGTCGAATTTAATGACAACATAATTTTTATTTAAATTTCATACATAATTAAACGTAAACTTGACTTTTTTTAGAAATATACGGTAACTTATATGTAAATTAAATAAACTTAAACGTGAAGTAAAATGAAAAATGACATATACTTAAATTCCAAATTTACTGCAAACATAACTTTTTTTATAGAAAAACACGGTCACTTATATGTTTATTGAATTTATGTACACCTCATATATAAATGTGCTATCATTAACTATTCCAGCATTATATTAGATCAAACGGAACATGTATGAGATCATACATTTGCTTTCTACATAAAACAAAATGATTATGTTTAAATGACTTTATTTTAATTAACAAAAGTAATGAATAGTTAATATTGTATTTTGTCGCCCAAAACACTAGGCTAAGCTCTGTATTCTTGCTCAAGTGGTACTCTCAGTTAAACAAGTCAATAAAATGCCCACTCATTATCGTTTTAATGTCTTCTTGCAAATGCCTTGACCATACTAATTCCCTCGCACTCTCTTCAGCTCTATCCGTTTTGCCTTCTTTAATTTGCTTTCGTTACACTTTTTGTCCAAGTCGGAAAAAATAGCGTTGAGTTCTTTGCTCCGCCGTTGCAACACCTTAACAGATAAATGGCTTAAATTCTCGCTCTCAACCTCCTCTTCAGATGACATCATTTCCAGGACCAAGACTTCCTTCACTGTACGATTTTTTCTCCTCACCCCAAGACGTTTATTGTCTCCTCTTCCTAAGACTTTTTCATTTCAAGGGCACTGTTACTGTTGTCCAGCTTCTGTAAATAATGTAAATATTCAGTAATTTTTAAGTGGGCGCTAATATTTGAATTTGTAATTGAACTTTAGTGTATACTCATCAAAAAGACTTACGAGAAACTAGTTTAAAAAGGCGAAGACTTCTCTGCTTTTTTTTTCAATGTTGATACATAACTGGCGCATCACTTAATTTAGTCTTATGTAAGTTGTTTTACAACGATTTGGTGCAATACTTTACCATTTTCTTCCTCCTATCCATGAACATATTTTGTTTGTGAAGATTATCCTCGCCAGTGGATACTCGTCTCGGTTTATCTCTCAGTGACGTGAAGTATCTTGATACTCTCTGAAATACATAAATAAAACCATAGGCGACTTATTTCAATAAAATAGAAACCATTAGAAATATAATATTTCTAAAGAATTTTCCTCTCATTTCCAACTTTGTTTTAAAGCAGTGTTTTAGTTAAAGAATCTTTCTATTTTAAAGTTTCTCTCACTTTTTAGAAGAAACAACATCGAATTGTATAAACAAAGCAGACATGATGCAATCTCACAGGTTATAGTTGAATCAGCAAGTGTACGTCTGATATTATCTTAATGAGATGATAATAGAAACATTCCATAGCAAATTATGAATGAAGATCTTGTCTGTATGTTGTATGTTGGTATAGTTGTACTAACTAACTGAAAGCGAATCAAAGAACACAATTTAAAGACAGAAGAATAAGTGCAAGAAAGAAAGAAATTTCCAGCAGGTTAAGGAAGCCTGAAAGGAAAACCCATGCAAACAGTAGACAGCTAAAACGCTCACAATCACTTACAGTATGCCGTCTGCTGTTATAAAATGACTCACTCTATCTATGCTATTTACAACAGTTCAAGGCAACTGACATTAGCTTGCATGTATTGTTAAACCACTACCCCAAATAACTCGCTTAAAGATTAATCCTAATCAGCAATAATTAAACGATTCTTTGCAGAAACACGCAATTTACGTCGTCTGGATAATTATAAGGATACTCACCGACAGAACAGTAGAAGTTTCGGTTGCATTTCTGCCATCCCTTGTCTGTGACTGCAGTTCAGCTGGTCTGGAAGGATTTGTCCGCTTTGTGTTAGACATACATGTGTACATGAAGATCTCCTTAATTTCTCTTTTAGTCCCTCTATGTCTCACATATTGTCAGATAATCCGACTTCCCGGAAGCATTTCACTGTCACCGATGTGTTGACTGTCTTTTTCACAGTTCGATAAATTCAAAAATTCACTTTCTGACATTGTTTTCATTCACAATAACGCAAAAGTTTGCATATTTTAAAGAGGCGGCAGCTTAGAAGCGCGCGCGCGCGTTTTCTACACACAGCTATTTACAATATCTATTTATAGTAAATTGGTGTAAGATTTGTAAATAAAAACATCTGTTGATACTTTCTTGTTGAGATGGAGGTATAATTAACAAGATTATTTGTTACCGGGGTTCTACTTTTCCATATAAGCACTAAACAAACAAACAATTTTTACATTACTTTAATTTTAACTTGTGTGAAAGATAAAATATAAGTAAGTAAAACGCAACGTTTACCTGAAAATTAGAATAAAAGTAAATAGTATAAATAATTATACGTTTAAAAAATAATATATCATTAAAGTAACTAACAAATTTAGTCAAGCTTATATTTACGGTTTATTTATATGCATTTATACTTACCTTAACATGGAATTTTATTTTTAATTCACTTTAAAATTTAATACTAATTTAATTGCAACGTTTTGATGCAAGATAGAATTTAAGTAAGTAAAACGCAACGTTTATGCGAAATTCGGAATAAAAGTAAATAGTATAAATAATTATATGTACTTAAACGTAAATTTTCATGCAGTGAATGTTGCATGCAAAAGCACAAAACACCACAATATGACTATTTTAAAAATTCAATGAACGTATTAAGTGAAAATATGTCTAAAGAATGCGATGGAAGTTTTACGTAATACGAATGTCGTTTAGCACTCTTCGACATGAAATATAATAAAAGTCCTGGTTCCGATGGTATTACTGTAGAGTAAATTTCTACTCTAATGTTCTAAATAAATATGGAGGAAATCTTATTTTTGAATGTAATTTGAATGCAAAAGACATAAAATTAATGTTAAAAAAACATATATTCCTGGCTAACATTAGAACAGCATGGCGCGAAATTTCGGTCAGCTGTAATAAAACTAATAAGAATATAGAACAACATATATTATGGAATAATTCTGAAATAAAAAATGATTTTGGTACAATTTTCAACAAAAACATGTATAATAAGGGTATAAAATTTATAGAACACTTTAATGATTTTCGTAAAAAGCAATTTTATACATTTAATGAAGCCAAGTTTTTGTTCAATGTAGAAAACAAAGAATTTCTAGAATACCACAAGATAATAAAAAGTATTCCACTTTGTTATGTTAAAACGTTAGACCAGACCACTTTAACGAGCTTGAGAAAAAATTAAGATATTGGCGGACGTCAAACTTAAACTTAAATCATATACGAGTATTATTACTTTAATTAACTACCTTTTCTAAGGTTTACTAACCTTTATCTTTCTCAAACCTGCCTCTTTGAGCATAATAAATGCGTAAACTCTTAATTAGTTACGGGGTCGAACATAACGATGTTGAACACAAACCGCTCAAGCTTACTATAATGGTTTGAAGAGAAAAACTATGTGGTGCCCTTTTAAAACTATCTATATAGTTTCCATTCCAATTCAGTGATAATAATCAAACGTTATTAGTCATATTGCTGATCTCTAACCAACTAGACCCTATTAAAACGTATTTAAAAGGACCATGGATGACTACTGCGCTATTATGTTTTAATTCTCATTCTCAGACCGGAACTACCCAGTAACAGGTGCGCGTTTCAAAGGGAGGTATCTTAAGACAGAATATTGAGATAACTCCGTATATCTGTAGGACCCCATTTCGAACATTTTATTTCATTTCTGAACTATAGAATAGAAGTAGAAAAAAGTAGCTTTCTTAAAAAACAAACTTGAAAGGCACCAAATGAAATGGTCCTTCTACATCTAATCTTTTTTTCCTCGTACACTGGAAATGACCAAACTATTCCTTTTTTCTTCCTTTTTTATTTCCTTTTGTAATCACATGTACTTATCTAAACATATATTTTTTACAAGACTTTACCTGATAGGGAGACTCCACAACAAAATCGCTTAGCTTGCTCTCCCTTGTTGCTGATCTGTTTTAATACTGTTATGAAAGAGACTTTATGTTATCTCTTTCTACTGAACATCAAGATGATATAATTACAGCTTTTAACAACACCTCGAGGTTCCTTGATGATTTATTAAATATAGACAATAACCATTTTCCATTACTTGTTAATAAGATTTATCCTAAAGAACTACAACTTAACAAAGCGAACACTTCAGAAAAGCAAGCAAACTTTCTCGATCTAAATCTGTCCATTGAAAATGGTTATGTCACTACTAAAATTTATGATAAAAGAGATGATTTTAATTTTAATATAGTAAATTTTCCGTTTTTAGACGGCGATGTTCCCCGTGCAACATCTTATGGGGTTTATATCTCACAGCTTGTTCGCTTTTCAAGAGCTTGCAACAATGTTAATGATTTCAATGAACGTAATCTTTGCATTACAGAAAAACTTTTAAAACAAGGTTATCGGTATCACAAATTAAGGAAAACCTTTTGCAAGTTTTATCGCCGATACCCAGATTTAATTCATAAATACAAATGCAGTTTAAAATCACTTTTGCAACAAGGTATTTCACAACCAGTTTTTTATGGAGATTTAATTTATAAACTTAAAAAGATAAAAGGCAGTGTTAATTTCTCCCGGTTATTCGTAAAAACCATCTGTAAATTTAAAAAGAAAGGTTACCAACATGATATTTTACAGCGCTCTGCAGGCCTAGTGATTAACCCTTCTACACTCTTTGATTGCACGACGGTGGCAGGGGTTTAAGAGTTTATGAAGGTTAATGGGGAAATCTTTTCTTAAAAGAACCTAGAAGCTCGATTTGTTTCTTTTATCCCTGTCATCGTGTTCTTGCTGATTTTACTCCAGATGCTCTGGTCTCGGAAAGATCATTGAGTACCCGCCCTTTGGCTTTGCAATGCTATTAGCTTCTTATGTTTTTTATGTTTGTATGCTTTTGCATACAACATTGTTGAGCTGATGGGTGGGTTGGAGTTATTTCACCAAGACAATTTGTACTTGTCTTGTGATACGAGAACCTGTTGGGGCAAGTGTGAGGTTGGTGCACCCTAGAACCTGGTTTAAACCCCCAGTGGCAATTTGATTTGCCACTGACCGTTCCAAGGCGGTAACCCCTCGGGTTCTCATTTTTGTTTTTTGTTAGTGGCGTCCTTTTTGAAACTGATTATTTTATTAACCATGCTCTCTCCCCCTCTCTTCTTCTTGACTGTGTGGGGAGGCTGTTTTTTTCTGAATGTGGCAATTCCTGATATGCATATTTCACCTTTTTTGCAATATTAACATTTTGTATATGCTATTAATACCGTTAAATCAAAATAACAAATTATATTTTACATATTTGAATAATAATTAGTATTGGAAATTATGAAAATATGTATTGATGTAATATTGTATATGCAAGTGAAAGTGAATAAACGGGGTAACCCGTAAGGGGCCTAAAAAAACAAAAAAAAAACAACACAACTTTGAATAGAATATATATTTAATCACGGCGCTTTTAACTTGAAGAAATTAACAAAAAAGGACATTCTCTGTCTTAATTAGACCTAAACAGATTTAAATCTTTGTAATGTATACCTTAACACTCCTAAGAAGTTATTTAATTATTTTGGTTTATTTATCGGTACAAAATTAATGATTAATGAATAAAGAAAAAACAGTGATATTTGAAACGTACACGTCTCTCGCGTTTATGAAAGCTAGAGCAATGTGTTGTTTTCTAGAAACTTCTTTCAAGAAAGAGGAGAATGATTAATTCCAGTTTCAAGTTACTACATACGTAGTTTGGATTCGTTTAAAAAAGCAAATTAAAAAAAAGATGAGATTAATTTTAAGACTCCTCCGTTCCGTAAAAACTACATCGGTAAGTTCGAAACGTTAACGTTAAGGGCAAAACGGACAATCAAACTGTCTTTTTTAGTAAAATTAAATATATGATTAAACAGATGATACTGAATTCCCAATGACAAATCTGAATTATGTTTGTTGAGATTTTTATGTTTGTGTTTATCATTTATAAATTTTAAATTTTTATGACCCTCCCTTAAGAACTCTCTCTCTCTCTCTCTCTCTCTCTCTCTCTCTCTCTCCTTCCATTTCTCTTCTCTGTTTTTCTCTCCTCCCTCTCACTCTGTTATTATTCTCCTATGAAAAAAATAAAGCAATTTGTATGAATATTGATTATTGTTGAACATGTTTGAACAACTGAAAATTGTTGTATAGTTTGCATTTGACTTTTGTACTTATTACATGTACATATACATTTAAAAAGATATAAAAGGTTAAAGAGAAATAGGCAGTCACCCGACAGACAATTAAAAAATTGTCTATATCAGTAAACACCTTTTAAAAATTAAAACTTTGAGAGTCACCAATTTTGACAAATATATAACTCTCCGATTTATATAAATATGTATTAAGATTAAAACAGTCTAGATAAACACGGTATCACATGACTGTCTATTTATCTTTAATCAGCCATACTGTCTATTTATTTTTAAGCAGTCATTTACAAAATGTGTGGGTGTATAATTGAAAAAAAGTTAAAACTGTAAAAGGTCTAGCAGATATGATTGTTTTGACTAAAATTGAAAAACAAGAAAACTCTCTTATACAAACCTAAAGCAAGTTATACATGTATGAATATTAAATATCATTGAACATGTTTGAACAACTTAGAATTGTTGTACAGTTTGTATTTGAGCTTTTAACTTATTATATGTACACATACCTTTACAAAGATATAAAAGGTTAAAGAGAACTAGACAGTCACACGACAGACAATTAATAAAAAATGTCTATCAGTAAACAATTTTTAGAAAATTAAAACTATGAGAGTTACCCATTGATAAATATACCGCTCACCTTTTTATATAAATATGTATTAAGATTAAAACGGTCTATAATAGCACGGAATCACATGACTGTCTATTTATCTTAAACCAGTTATACTGTCTATTTATCTTCAGTCAGTCATTTACATAATGTGTGGGTGCATATTTGAAAAAAAAAGTTAAAACTGAAAAAAGTTTAGCAGATATTATTGTTTCGGACTATAATTCGAAACAAAAAACAACAAGAAAATTCGTTTGGTATATTCATATAATTTTATTAGCTTTTCAAAATCGAGAAATTAAATACAACATTAACATCCTTAACGAAATTAAGTCCTAAGAGCTTACATGAATTAATAATAAATACTAAACCGTAATTCTATAACTTTGTTACTAAATGAATGCACTCTTCATAATGTGTTCTTATCAATACATAAACAATTATATTACAACTAAAAAAATATGTTTTAGAAAGAGTTTAATTTTTCTACAACTATATTGGCAATTTAGCTAAATGTTTAGCTAAATGTTTCTATCCTAAATTTTGCCCTATTTTGTTTAAACAAGCCTTACAGTAGCTTTTATTGAGTGTACGTGATTTGCAGGCAAGATAACGAAAACGCGAGAACAGAATGCAGTGTCTCGAAAACACGATGCAAGTAGACGATATTTATATCGCACGCTCCCATCCAACTTTGGCACTCTCGCATCCTGATTTCACAATCTCGCAACGTGTTTTCGCGTTCTAAACGAATGCTTAAACGAAACACCGTAAATTGTATGTATTTACAATACAATACATTTACATACATACACGAATTTATACATGCTGAATTTATACTGAGCACACATGATATTGTAATAACAAACGCAACAAAATTAAAGCCGAAAGATACCTCAGCTAATTAGATGCACTATTTCGTACAAAATTATTTTGAGAAAACCCCCATGAAAACCGTCAAGTAGCTAACGGTGTCGGATTCGGATTAACTTATAAATGTCTACTAGCGTGTTTTCCAAACTGTTTTCAATTTTACTGGATATTCGATTGTGTAAATGGGCTGAGAGCAAAAACCTAATTAATGATTATCAATACGGTTTTAGAAAAGACAAAGGAACAGTTGATTGTATATCTGTTTTGACTTCTATCATTGATAAAATTATTAATACCGAAAAGAAAAAAGTATATGTGGCATTTGTTGATTTTCGTAAATGTTTTGATATGCTTTATCGTAACGGAATTTGGTTTAAATTAATACAAATTGGGGTATCAACCAAAATGGTCAGAATGTTAAAACGTTTGTACGTAAATGTTAAATGTTGTGTTAAGGTAAACGGCGATTTAACTGAAACTTTTGAAACATATATGGGGGTAAAACAAGGGGAACCACTCTCGCCTTTGCTTTTTATTTTATTCGTGAATGATATGTATGAATGTTTACAAAGCCCAAGGTCCCGGCTTTCACTCTTAACGAAATTCAAATTTATTTATTACTTTTTGCAGACGATACTGTTATTTATTTCCTATTCGAAAGAAGGACTACAAACTTTGTTAGACAGATTGTATAACTATTGTCATTATTGGGGTGTTTCAGTGAATACTGAGAAAACAGTTGTCATGGTCTTTAAGAAAGGAAATAATATAGAAGATGTTGCTGGTAAATTATGATAACCAGTTATTAAAAGTTGTTAAAACGTTCACTTATCTAGGCGTTACGCTGTCTTCTGATGGAAACTTTTACCAAACACAAAATGTATTATCTAAGCAAGCACTCAAAGCATTATTTAGTCTAAACACATTGTTTGATAATATTGAAATAGGAGTCTTAGAAAAACTTAAATTGTTAGATTCAATGATTGCTACCATTTTATTCCATGGTTCGGAAGTATGGGGTTTCCATAAAGCCCCAGATATTGAAAAAGTACATTTGAACTTTTTGAAACAGCTTCTTGGAGTAAGAATACAAACACCGAATGCTGCAGTATTTGGAGAACTTGGTCGGTTTCCGTTTGAGATAACTCGTAAAGTACGACTTATAAAGTATTGGTACAAGGCCTTGAAATCTCCAGATTCTTTAATATATAAATGCATGTTTGCAATGATAGATTAATAAATAGCTGGACGATTAAATTGAAAACAATGCTCAGTGATCTGGGATTCGCATATTTATGGCACCTGAGAAATATTTCTGTTTACCAAATTGATTTGGTGTGATTCAGAGAATATATGATCAGTACTTACAATGCTGGTGTTCTGACGTAAGCACTTTTTCTAAACTTGAATCATACAGAATTTTTAAAATTGATTTCCGAAGTGAAAATTATTTAAATTGTGTTAATATAGAAATTCTCTTTCAAGATTTAGATGTTCTGCTCATAAATTAGCCATAGAAGAAGGTAGATTTAGAAATATACCACGGGAAAGTAGATTATGTAATAAGTGTAGTTACAACCAAATTGAAAATGAATATCACTTTCTGTTAATTTTTCCATTTTATAGAGAATTAAGAAAGCAATTTATACCTAGGTATTACTTTAGCTGGCCTAACATGAATAAATTTAAAGCTTTAATGCTTTAATGCAAACTTCTAACAAAAAACACATAAACAACTTTCCCAAAATGTCTGCGCATAGAATAAAAATGTAAGGTGAAATCGGGTCCCCTTGTCTACAGCCTCTATGTAATTTGAAAAAAATCAGACAAATAACCATTTTGCAAAGCACATGTTTCTGAACCATTTTGAAAATGTTTGATCCAGTTTTTAAATGATGTTACAAAATTGTTATAGTCTAAGACTTTATTAATAAAGCCCCAAGAAATGGAATCGAATGAAAGTCGACCGACAACAGCAGTCCAGGGATATCTTGTAATTTTGTTTCAAACAATATGTCGTAAACTAGTCTTAAATTTCCCCGATAAATCTTCCCGCTAAAAAACCCTTCTGGTCTTGATGTATAATTTTATTAAGAAACTTTTTTATTCTATAAGCAATGACGGTTGATGCTAATTTATAAATAACGTTCAGCAAAGATATTGGTCTCCATTTTTTTTTTAAAAAAAAAATGTGAAATATGCATATCAGGAATCGCCACATTCAGAAAAACAGCCTCCCCACACAGTCAAGAAGAGAGGGGGAGTGAGCATGGTTAATTAAATGATCAGTTTAAAAAAAGGCACGACTAACAATAAACAAAAATGAGAACCCGAGGGGTTACCGCCTTGGAACGGTCAGTGGCAAATCAAATTGCCACTGGAGGTTTAAACCAGGTTCTAGGGTGCACCAACCTCACACTTGCCCCCAACAGGTTCTCATATCACAAAACAAGTACAAGTTGTCTTGGATAAAAAAACTCCAACCCACTTATCGGCTTAACAATGTTGCATGCAAAAGCACACAAACATATAAAACATAAGAAGAGCATTGCAAAGCCGAAGGGGCGGGTACTCAATGATCTTACCGGAACCAGAGCTCCTGGAGTAAAATCAGCAAGAACACGATGACAGGGACAAAAGAAACAAATCGAGCTTCTAGGTTCTTTTAAGAAAAGATTTCCCCATAAACCTTCATAAACTCTTAAACCCCTGCCACCGTCGTGCAAGCAAAGAGGTAAGCATAGTGATCAACTGTAGTTGGGTTAATCACCAGGCCATCAGAGCGCTGTAAAATATCATAACCGGGATAAATTAACACTGCCTTTTATCTTTTTAAGTTTATAAATTAAATCTCCATAAAAACTGGGTGAGAAATACCTTGTTGCAAAAGTGATTTTAAACTGCATCTGTATTTATGAATTAGATCTGGGTATCGGCGATAAAAAAGAAAACTTTGTCTTTATTTGGTTTAGGCAGGCAAGTAATAACACCTTGTTTTTGGGCAATTGATAAATTTCCAATACTATAACCATAATTTAGTGAAAAGTATAAAATATGATAAATCTTTCCAAATGAATTTGAAAAACTCATTTGTATATCCATCTAAACCGGGACTTTTATTATTTTTCATATTTTTCATAGCAAAAGTTAATTCATCCATAGTAATATCTCCTTCTTAAAGTTGACTTTCAATTTCTGAAAGTTTATTTGTATTTGTATATAATTTTAAACATAGTTTTATTTACAAAATTTCTTCGTTCTAAATTAAAGAAATACTGAGTTGATTTTTCCCATAATTCCTCGTATCTGCATTTTTACACAAAAGACAACTTTATTTAAATGATTTAAGCCACAGAAAACAGGAACTTTTATAAATTATAAAAAAGTGCTCACCTTTAAGATGGAAATTGTCCGATTTTTCACCAATGTTTCTGTTACCTAGTGAGTTGGATTTTAATTCCCTTAATGTCTTTAAACTGCTAAAATGACAAAATATCATTTTTGAAATGTTCAATCTTTTGTCAGTATCATACGGATTTTGACTATCATATACATTGACCAAAATCTCACCTACAATATCACAAAGAGAAGTATGAGTTTTGTGGGTGGGGTGGGGAGCAGAGGTGCAGCAAGACACTAGCAAAACATTGTTAATGTTGAATTAATAATAAATAAGATGAAACTGAACTGGAGTGACTCTTAAAAATAATTTTCCAGCCCTGAGATTTTATACAAAAAAGTCCGAGTTGCTTAACCACCGTGTGAAAAAACATGATTTGATATTTTTAATGTTTAGAGAGGACTCTGTAATGTCGACTGAAAACGGCCCTTAATTCTTAAAATATTTCGAAGTACTGGAAAAGGGATACACTGATAATGTAAGTGTGTAAATAATGGCTGTTTTCAAAAAAATTTCGCACCTACTCAACATATCAATAGGTTCTTTTTTAGCTTGATGGACTGGCAGTTAACAGTAACAAGGTCGTGCTCTTACCAAAAGATTGCAAGAGCTGACGGAAAAAGCGAAACATCTGCAATCGTATTATATGAAACATTATAGTTATAATTTGTACCGGTATTACATGTCCTGTGTTGCCACCTGTCACAAGAGTCACAGGAAACAGCTTCTTGTCGGTCCCCAACAATAACGCCACACTCAATACAATTGTCCATTGTATAAAAATACACAAATTACAAGGAAAACATAAAGTTTACACACACAAACAGATGTTTAAAATCAATCCAATTCTTTAAACAAATCACAAAATTCTTATAAAACACTATCCGAATCAATTACTTTAATAAGATATAACACGATTACAGAAGTGATAATGAAACGTACGAAATTTCAAGACAATATATACCTACTTTTTTACTCAATTCTCCTCATCTTTTTCTTTTGACAAATACATTGCTCTTGTCCAAAAAACATTCCGCTTTCTGATCTTCTTTTGATCATTCCGTAAATTAAAGACATACTTCGATTATCAGTATAAGTGATTTGATCCCATTATTTTAATTGTCATTATCACTAACAATTATTGCACACATAATCCTGATTACATTTAATAATTATTAATTTGCCGATGTTAGAACAGAACAACAAAAAACTTAACATATTTTTCAGTAATTTTCACTTTCAATATTTTCCACACAATCCAGTTAATATTCTATAATTTTTAATTATTTAAAACTATTTGGAAGAAAACTGTTATTTTTTCAATTATTACATTAAAGTCGGTGTTACCTTTCATGTGTGTTTAATTTATAAACAATATGCACTAATTTATTTAGTGGATTTCATTATTCATGATGAAAATAAAACAAATATCAATTACTAAGAACAAATCAGAAATTTAGCGAATTGACATGTACATATTTCCATTGTCAACAGTAATAAAGCATTATAAACGATCCCTCACTGCATCTAATTTAAGTTTTCTTATATAATATTTAAAATTTATTTCAAAATCGAGGCCGTTATAACCAATTATAAGCCGTTTTGACCAATTAGTGAGGAAGTTTTAACCAAAATGAGGCCGTTTTAAATTGAGGCCGTTTTTACGTGAGGCCGTTTTAACCAGCACCCATCATCATATGTTAGGGGGCTTCTCAAAGTAATAAACATATGTTAAATTGCTGTTGGGCCGATTAACTGGTCAAACTTGCATTATTGTTTTGAGATGACACCCGAAAACTTGTTGGTGACGTCACGGATAACATGGCTGGAAGTTGGATAAACAAAAACGCTGGACATTCGAGTTGGAAAGTTTTTGTTGAAAGAACTTAACTCATTTGAATAGATTAGTAAAAGTTTTACAAAACTTTGTTTCTTTTTCCAACCAACATGATTACTGATTATAGCAGTAAGCAGTTAAACTGTTAAGTACCACGAAAAACTTGTTGGACCATCATACCTTTTTTTTTAAATTGTCAAGACACATTTTCAACCTGTGTAGTGAGTAACTGCGGTTCCAAATGGCACACAGCTCTTGACACTTCAGTTTGTTTGTTGATCCAGATGATTATCACTGGCTTCACTGCATAGCTATATAAGATGCCTTGATTTAATAAACAAGGCACCAAATAATTCATAAACACTGTGCCAGGACATATCCAATCTGTCAAATAGTTTCAGTTCATCCACTTATCCAGTTCTAAGACAACAGCGTCATTGTTGAAAGAGGAAGAAATTTCGTCGCCTTATTATTACAATGTTCTAAGTGATATTTTTCGAAAAATGAGATTTTTATACCGTTGTAATCGTGGAAAAAAGACCTATCTGAATATGGTTTCAGAATTGGTTGATTCACTTTAGTTTTTAAAATTCCCAATCACACAATGTTCTATCTTGCGGTTTATTCACACTCGTGTAAGGATTACACTGTTCTAAGTAACTGTAAAAAAGTAAGTTAGAACATTGTAATAATAAGGCGACGAGTTACTTGCGGAGAAAATAATGGTTAGTACTGGTTAGTCCAAGAACACTGGTTAGGTTAAACCGAAAGTAGAGAATTTTTAAAAAGTTAAAGATAAAGACTAAACACAAACTCATGTAATTTATAGACTTCATCAAAACACACACGCTGCTGTTTTTCTGAGCAAATTCGGTGGAATATGAAGGTTTTAGAGAAATCTGAAACTTTGTAGACGATTTTCTCCGAACTGTAAAAAAGTAAGTTAGAACATTGTAATAATAAGGCGACGATTTCTAACAACGATGCTAAATTAACTATCTCCAGAATGTATTTTCCACTAAAATATCCACGATTTTATTTTAACATTTTCACCTCCGTGTTTGTTATGTCCCCCCCCCCCCTCTGGGGGAGACATATTGTTTTTGCCCTGTCCGTCTGTCCGTCAGTCCGTCTGTCACACTTCGTTTCCGCTCAATAACTCGAGTACCCTTTGACCCAGAGCTTTCAAACTTCATAGGGTGATAGCCCTTTTTGAGTAGAAGAACCCTATTGATTTTGGGGTCAGATGGTCAAAGGTTAAGGTCACAGTGACCCGAAGAGTGAAAACCGTTTCTGCCAATAACTCAAGTACCCTTTGACCCAGAGCCTTTAAACTTCATAAGGTGATAGCCCTTATTAAGTAGAAAAAACCTATTGATTTTGGGGTCAGTAGGTCAAAGGTCAAGGTCACAGTGACCCGAAGATTGAAAACCGTTTCCGCTCAATAACTCGACTACCCTTTGACCCAGAGCCTTCATTCTTCATAGGGTGATAGCCCTTATTGAGTAGAAAAACCCTATTGATTTTGGGGTCAGTAGGTCAAAGGTCAAGGTCACAATGACCCAAAGAGTGAAAACCGTTTCCGCTCAATAACTCGAGTACCCTTTGACCAAGAGCCTTCAAACTTCATAGGGTGATAGTCCTTATTGAGTAGAAGAACCTTTTGATTTTGGGGTCAGTAGGTCAAAGGTCAAGGTCAGAGTGACCCGACGATTGAAAACCGTTTCCGCTCAATAACTCGAGTACCCTTTGACCCAGAGCCTTCAAACTTCACAGAATCATAGCCCTTATTGAGTTAAAAAACCCTATTGATCTTAGGGTTAGTAGGTCAAAGGTCAAGGTCACAGTGACCCGAAGAGTGAAAACCGTTTCCGCTCAATAACTCGACTACCCTTTGACCCAGAGCCTTCAAACTTCATAGGGTGATAGCCCTTATTAAGTAAAAGAACCCTGTTAATTTTTGGGTCAGTAGGTCAATGGTCAAGGTCACAGGGTCCCAAAGAGTGAAAACGGTTTCCGCTCCATAACTTAAGTACCCTTTGACCCAGAGCCTTTTAATTTCATAGGGTGATAGCCTTTATTGAGTAGAGGAACCCTGTTGATTTTGGGGTCAGTAGGTCAAAGGTCAAGTTCACAGTGACCCGAAGACTGAAAACCATTTCCGCTCAATAACTCGAGTACCCTTTGACCCAGAGCCTTCAAACTTCATAGGGTGATACCCCTTATTAAGTAAAAATACCTTTTTGATTTTGGGGACAGTAGGTCAAAGGTCAAGGTCACAGTGGCCCGAAGAGTAAAAACCGTTTCTGCTCCATTACTTGAGTACCCTTTGACCCAGGGACTTCAAACTTCATAAGTTGATAGCCATTATACAATAGAAGAACCCTATTGATTAGGGGTCAGTAGGTCAAAGGTCAAGGTCATAGGGGCCTGAAGAGTGAAAACCGTTTCCACTCAATAACAGGAGTTCTATCTTACCAAGACCCTTCAAACTTCATACGATGGATGCCCTTATTGAGTAGAGGACTCCTACTGATTTTTGGGGTCAGTATGTCAAAGGTCAAGGTCACAGGGGCCCCGAAGAGTAAAAACCGTATCCGGTCAATTTCTGGAGTACGGCTTGACCAAGAGCATTCAAACTAAATAGGATAATAGCCCTGATTGAGTGGAAGAACCATATTGATTATGGGATCAGTAGGCCAAAGGTCAAGGTCACAGGGGTCTGGGCGCAGGGGGGGGGAGACATGTGTTTTTCACAAAAACATTCTAGTTTTTATTTGTTGTTGTTGACGGGAGTGGTCTAAAATCCAAACCTTAACAACGTAAACTGTTACACACTGGGTATATATGTACCGGTGCTACCAATTGATAATTTCGTGTAAGAGATTTCTAAAAAATGAAAATGCTATCAAAATATTCGACTAATGATTAAATTTGCATATTCGACAAACTAATGCACGTTACAAGGTAAACGATTAGACGCACGATGCACGATAGACGATAGAAGGACGCACGATACACGATAAACGGACGCACGATAGACGTTAGACGGACGCACTTTACACGCAAATTTTGTAACTTAAAACGTTCACAGTACTGTATACAAACATGGTCTCTCCTGGCGATTCCTGATATGCATATTTCACTTTTTTTTTCCAGAAAAAAATGTGTCTTTCACAGCAGTATAAAACATATCAGTAACGAGAGAACGAAACGAGTGTACTAATTGAAACCTGATCCATTGTTAAGTAGAAACTTACAAACAACTTACAAAATCAATCCCTTTTTCTGAACTTTCCAATAAATCATTTTGAATGACAGTGTTTTACTTTTATCTCTGCTTCTATTGGTTATCAGGTGTATATAAGAAAAAGTTGTAGACCAGAACAAGAAGTTGCAAGACATTTTTATAGTAATCATCCAATAACTTATTTGCTTATTACAAAGATTATTTATCTTTCAAACTTCAATAGAAAAATGGAAATAATTCTTAGATTGTCATTCACATTGTTTAGTTATGCATTGGTGGTAAGTTCGGCAGGAAACTGGACGCCGCCGAGCGATCTTTTAGAATTATGCCCATACACGTCATTTTGTGAATACAATATGTCCAAACAGTTTTCTTTTGACTTTTCAGCAGAATTTGCACCGTGCTGTCGACCATGTTCGTGTTCGAAATTATGTGGATTACACAGAAATTGTTGTCATAGAGATTTAGATAAGTACCCGGAAAAAATAAACAATGAAATTGTATGTCACTCGACTTTTGGTCACAACGTTTCACCTCGTTGGTCACAGTCCGACATTTACTACAAAATGATTGATAAGTGCTCGATGAAAGTTCAAGAATTAGAAAATGCAAATTGGTGTGAAAAAAAACACAATAATACCAACTCTACGTTCCATCCAGTTTATTCACCAAGTAAAAACCAGACTTACGTCTGTCAACAGTATGCAGAATGTAACAACGTTACAGATGGAATTGAATGGCAAATGGCTGTAAATTGTATTTCTGAAAGTACTTTTTATGATGAAGCCGAAAAGCTTATACTCGGAAAAGCTACTGTCATAAATGCCTGCATTCTTAACTATATTCCTCCAAAAGGTTTCGATCTGACTTTCTTAAAATGTGAACCTGATGTTATAAGGACCTGTAACATGACTGGAAGAGTTTCCGAGCGGGACGAATCCTGGGATCTGTGCTCGGAATTCAACGCGACATTCATAGTCATAAATGCCAAGGCATTAACCCTTAGATACGCAAACATCTTTTGCTGGATGTGCAACACCAGGCGATATGCTAATGAGATGCTGATGATTGAGGATGCGTGCCCTTCAGGGGCAGTAAGAGGTGAGGATTCCAAAGAATTGACTGGAACGGCACTGATGATTATACTTGACATGGTCGACAAGGAGCCTCCACCTACACAGCAAACGATTGTTGGCCAATGTCTTGCGAATGAGGTGTTTATCACTTCATTTCAGGTGAGATGTAGTATATCACTTAACGTTTCTTATTACCAGGTTTTTAATAAAACTTCTGTTTTACCTAATTTTAAAAATAATTCGAAACAAGTTTCGTGTCACACCTTATGTTGCCCAATTCACAAGTAACTTATCAAATCAATCATGTCATGTGAAAACATGATTGAATCGCTCTAATTTTCTGTTTAACAAAATTAACTCCAATTTTTTCATCAGCATAGTACATCCTATAAATTAACTGCAGCAGAGACAAAGAGTATGTTCGCAAAGGCGCATCTTACTGATTCAGCGGTAAATGATAATATAAGTATTCAACATTGACAAGTATCAAAATGAACAAAGTAGAAAATTGAAATCACCGAAAATGGCAAATATTAAAACATTGCAGCCTTATTCTGACTGAGTCTATTCATTGGCAGTTACCGAAATTCATATTCTATCAAGAAGGGGCCTAGTGCAACCATTTATATCTACAGAAGCAATGTTTGTAAATGATACCAACTAGAAGGCAGGTACAAATTAAAACTAAAAAAATATATTTGTCATGCTTAATTTAAAATCTTTTTTTAAACAGAATTCGTGTAGACAAAGGAGATGTCCTGTTGGGCAGATAATGTTGAACAACAAATGTGACTTTTATAGCAGCCAGTGGTATGGTGGTCCTTTTTCAGTTTTGTTGAAACTAACACCGCTAAACAGCAAAGTAATTCCGATGGAATTCTTCAGCAGTATGCCGAGTGGTATTAGAAGTAACAATATGGCAACATGGCTAGACAGAGGTTCCCTAAAGATCTGGCAGGTTTTACCTCTCATCCAGACAACGGAAAATCAGACGACCGTGAAGTACTTGGTAACGAAAGTTACCTATCCTTACAAATCTGTGAACCCATTTTACTTACACACTGCAGTAAAAAGAGCTCTGGAGGAAACATGGATGCTTCGGTACAATGGAGTCGAATTTAGGCTGAATGCTACATTAAATGATGTTCTAAATTATTCTCCTTTCCAGAGTACACAACTTCAAGATAAGGTAAAATTTACAAACCAACGATTCGTTTTTATTCCCGACTACCAATTTTACAATGGCATTTCAGCCGCTGTTTCCGAATACTTGTCGCCTCTATATTCTTTTCCAACAGAAAGTTTCAAGAGTGGGGTTTTTCTGAGCCAGTTATTTTTGTGTGAACAAATTGATTTAGAGCCAGAAGAATACGATTACCTTTATAGAACCATCTTTTTTAAAGTAACAAATAAAACAATTTACGGTGCTAGTTTCCGGGACGGACAACAAGACATGTTTAAGAACGGTAGTAAAGTCATTTCAAGATCCACTGTGCGAGTCTGCATTGATGAGTTTTTGGACCATCACAACATACGTAATTTTAGCTGCCTAATCGCATGGTCTTCTAACCTTTTGTTGATTGTTTTATTTTGTCATAAACTATAAGGTTTCGTTCTAACTTTCGAATTGCTTACTTTTTTGTTTGCACAACTATGTCAGAGATTTTTTCCGATAGGAAGTCTCAAGATTTGGATATTTTTGCCCCAATTAATTTTTGTGAAAAAAAAAATCATTGCCGACAAAAACGATAACTTGTATGCAACAATCTCTTTTTAAGTAACTCACAGGATAATTTATAATGCTTTCTTCCGGGATCTGCAAACTGATATGTTTAAGAACCAAAGCTATCTACTCGTTACTAACTGAACTGTGTGGGTTTGTATTAACATGATTAAGGAGTTTTCTGACTATCACGATAGTGATTTTAGCTGCCCTATCTCGTGGTCTTCTTACCTCATGTTGTTTGTTTATTTTATCATTGAGTATACGATTTCATACTCAATCTGACGAGAGGACATGTGCTTTAAATAAATGTAACCCTTCAAGACACGCATTTATAGAAAATAACAAGCACAATCCATGTATTATGCTTTTGTCTTCATTTATGTTTTGTGTTTCATAGGCCTCGGTCAAAGACAAACTTTGGACTAATCCGTCATAAATCTTAGACCCTACTAATTACAATTCGAGTGTTGCATGCAAGACTGTCGTAACTACATTGAAATTAAGTTACAACAGTCTTGTGTGCAACCCTCGAAGAGCTTCATTTGTCATTCAACAACACGCCAAACATTCGAACTGTTCACGGTTTTACAGACAAGATTAATGTGCTTCGAAGCTTTTGTAAATGCTATCCACACAATGAAAAAACGGGCAAAAAAGTATAAGAGACATTTAACAAAAACACAAGAATTTCCTTAAGAATTCACATCAAGGTTGTACAAAACTCAATTTCAAAATAAAATTGTTCAATTATCATTGTGTTTTATGATGTTGTATTTCATCTTCGTTGACCCAGTTCTTTTATTTCTCTTTCTCTTTTTTTATCTTTCCTTCTCTTTCTTTTTCTTCCTTTTATTTGTTACATGAACATCATTTATTAAATTCTGTTTTTTCTCTCTTTTTTGTTAATTCCTTAACTGTTGTCTATGCGTTTGCTTTTTAACATGATTCTTTTTCTTACTTGTTTTCTGTTTAACGTGTAATTTTGCATGTACGTGGATCTGAAGTTTTATGTTTTTGTATACGTGTGATGTTTCTGATTCCCCTTGTTAGAATTAGTGTTAAATAAGCTTAATTAATTGCGAATAAACTTTCTTTAAAAGTTTATATTATGTTTATACATTTCAATGTGCACTATTTGCATGTGTTTTTCATATTTGGAGAAAATATATAATATATTTCCTGCTGGATCAATGTGACGAAAATCCGCACAGTGAACATTGGGCCAGCGAAAACACCACTCTGCTGTCGTGCATGTGGACATTTGGTTTGTAAAAAAGACACTGATCTTTATCGAACGGTTCGTAAAATGGTAAACAAACTATAGTAGTTTGACCCAAAATCATTCCAAACTATGATTGTTTAAGAATTATACTCCTGAGAACAATACAACCAACAGTCAGTTTTATTTAATAAATGGTCACCGAAATGCGATATTTACTTAAACGGTAGACGTAGAAATCGCCTATAGTGTTGACACATTACGTAAGTTGAAATTATTGTTCATGAATTGTTCTTGTGTTGAAATGAGTTTTTTTTTCAAAGAGTTCTAAATAATTAATAACTGTTAAATATTTTTGGAATTTTGTGTAGATAAACATAGTTGTTTAAAGCTAATAATATTGCTGTACTGTATATTGCGGTTTCTAGTTGTATCATGCTATATCCGTTGTTATACGTTTGTGATTGAGTTCCGATGGTTATCCTCAGAAGTTTTTATGACAGTAGAATAATTTTTGATAGAATCGATAGAACCAACCGTGTTTGATTTTTCCAGATAATATTACCATCGATGTTTGATTTTATCGGATGTTAATGGGTGATATTTTTCTTTGTTTAAACTGAAGAAACTTACTGATTTGTTTTATGGTTATGTCAAGTATTTTCATGGGTCATTGAGACCGCGGATGATCGTTCCTTATAACATTATGTCATTTAGCCATTCGATATTGTATAAAAAAGAGTCACTGTGTTAATGTTGTTCAGTCTTGTTATAGTACATACATCGAATGTAAATCGATCTGGACAAATTAAAGTTGCATGTTGCTTCAGAAAATCCTCCATATCTGGAATTACGCCAATGGAACTACTAAGTATACAAGGACCGCACCAGAAGAAAAAACGGGCAAGCAATAGTTAAAATCTGTTTGGTCAGGTTTGAGGTTGATGCAACCTCAAATCTTACAAACCCCCGGTGGTAAATTGGCCGTTTGAAACCAACAGTGTTTGATTTTATCGGATAATAATACAAAAAATGTTTGATTTTATCGGATAATATTACCAATAGAGTTTGACTTTATTGTCGGTCATCCTGATGACCGACATATTATAATCGACCAAACTTGAGATCTTTAGCCTGAACACCGGTTAACAGTGATATCACGTACCAGACGGAACACATAATTTAGACTATGCCACCTGTTTATGCATGCAAAAAGATAGTGTAGAGGCTGATGTTTGATTGCTTGATATATAGAGAAGATGTTTACCGGAAAAGGCTTCAATGTTGAAAATATTGTTACCTGTATACTTAATTTAAATGTCGGTCATCCTGATGACCGACAAATTATAATGGACCAAACTTGAACTTTGAAGGGTAACACCGGTTAACAGCGGCACCGGACGTTGTCACTTTAGACGAAACCGCCCGTCTAAAGCTTGCGAATGCTATTTCGTTCCCCCTACTTGCAAGAAAAGTCTTTTTAATGTTGATGAAACAATATTTAAACATTGTAGTTACGGCAAATCAGAAATTGAGCTGATCTATAACGACATGTTAAATTATGTAAACATACGTATGTTGTATTTTCTACAATAATGACATGTTAAATTATGTAAACATACTTATGTTGTATTTTCTACAGCGTATAGAAATAATGTTATGCGTCTTTATTTATAAAGTCACGTGATGCAAACCTTTATAGCAAAGTGTTTATTTGCACATAAGTTGAATTGGTCCTTAATTGAATCAAACAACTGTTCAGGATGATGCCATATATGAAATAGATTCGTTAAGTTATCTTGATTTTGTTTGTAAAAAGCAAGACACCGTTTATGTTTTTCTTAGAGACTCACGAATATCCGACTTTGGCGGGAAATGCTGTCTGTAAACTAAAGTTTACAAAAAGCTAGTCTGTCACTAGCATAACCTTTAGCAAAAAAAAAACAACATGGCACTGATGTTAAAACTTTAAGCCGCTTTGAAATAAAAGCGCTTAAATTTTATTTGATGTCATACAAAATAAGTTTACTTATATATATTTCCGGTTTTTTAAGTAATGCATTTAAGCTGGTGATAAAACTTACCATTTTGCAACAGCAGCCTGACAGGGACTAGAACGGATTATAATTACTACATGTATTCTGATCGTCAACAATTTCGTTAGAATGTTGGTATTGCTATTTATTTAGAACTTCAACATGTAATATGTTACAGGTTCTTGCACATTTTCTTGTGTGTTTTTTGTTAGTTTTAATGATGTCAATACAGGTGTATGTCATGCTATATGAAATAATGCGGGTCTAAAAAAACTCCTGTCACTGCGTTCACTTTGAAAATCGATGAAAACTTCTACCCATGCGTTCACATTTAAACATTTTCTAACTTGTGGTATAAATCCCCAAACATATGGTCGTGAAATAGTGGAGGCTTATAGCATATGACAAGATGTTTTAAATAAGCATTTATGACGAAGCAAATGCTCAGAACTTTGCTTAATTGTAAAAATATTGACTTTTAAAAAGAGATCTTGCTTTTTGTGATTTCCAGTGCAAATGTTGTGAATGTTCTTAGAAGTTAACAGAAGTTTAGCGAATGTGAGATGACCATTGCTTAAAGTAAACTTAGGAAGGTCAGGGATTTTGCAATTTGTTTGCGATATCCAGTGCAATTTGGTGAATGTTCTCAGAAATAACCGGAGGTTTAGCGAACGTGAGACGACAATTATTTAACATAGATGATCATCAGGGACAATATTTTTTTATCTAAAATCATAAGCGTAGTCAATGGGGCGGTGGTACGCTAAAAGACAGTCATCGATACGTATAATTAGCTACGAACGTTTGAGATTAACGAATAGGATGGCGACAGGAGGTAAATTGCACTTTATGATTACACGTTCAGAGTGCCAGGGTAGTATCAATAATGAGTTTGTTTTTTGTTTTTATCGTATATCAATATTAATATGATAAAAGGCGACATATTTACTCATTTTTGGTGTCATATATTAACAAGTACTTCGTAAGTCAAATATGTTGAAAAAATCATTTCAATCCATAACTAGTTGCGATCAGCTAATCAACCTCAGAATTGTGAATGTTAAAACCCGAGCTGCGAGCGTTTCAAACTAGTTGGTTGGATGACTGTACATGTCTTCATTGCATTTCATTTTATCTTTTATTTGCAATTACTCATTCGGCATGTTCAGAGGGACATTTATATGCGATGCTCTTTATCAAAGATTTGCATAACAGTGCCTAATTTTGAGTTTGTTGCGCAGACTGCCCTGTTTTTTTATAGATCTATCTATTTCCCTGTCCTTTTGAAATCCAAGCTGGAGTGCTCGGTGGTTTTCAAAGTTACCTGTTCATCTATTTTTAGGGGTCGCAAACATTGCAAAAGGCGAAAACTGGCTAAAATTTCAAAAATGAATTTTGGGGGAATGCTTATTGTCTCCTAGATTTTAGTGAAGAAATGTATTTAGCTAAGGATGTACTAATGTTTGCAAGCTCAATTTAGTCTAATTCATGTTCTAATTCCCAAAGCACATACTAAAACAAAAGAAAAACCGTTTGCATGAGAACTCTGAAATTCGTGAACGATATACCAAAGCAACTCATACCTGAAATAAGTAAAACTGGTCTTCAATGTTTAGTGCCAATTCGTCAAAATAATAGTAAACGATTGGACTTGATGCAGCTGCAATCCAAATTGAGTTTAACTTTTAAAAGATTTCCAGGCAATATAACGGATCTGGTTTCGGTACAGTAAGGTAGACAACTCATGCACTATCATTACTATGTAATGGCGATCTACTAGAATATACTGCAAGCAATGCAAAACTATCCTTTAAAGTAAAGAAATAATTGTGAAAAATTTTCAGAACAGTGGCATAACGAGAATTTCATAAATTAATTTAAATACAAATAGTGCTTCTCGAGTTTCTGTAATAGTTTCAGAGAAAATCCTTTAAACACAAACAAAAAATATGAGCAGCATAAAGCTTAAGTGAAAATTATAAATGCATCAACACCCTAATTTATTGTTTACTTCTTTTAACGTTCATCAACTTCAAGTTTGACCAGATCTGCAGACTTAACTAAATCTACAATTTATGAATGTTGGTAACGAATACTGATCACTGTACAAATAAGCATCGACTGTGGGAAGTTCTATGGTACCTCTGTGAGCATTCGTGTTCATATAACATATTTAATTCCAACTCGCTGGTGCTTAAACAACGTCATTATTTCTACATAAAATCCATGAATAAAATAATGTAGTATCATTTAATATTTAATTTCGAGGGGACGAATTTTCGCGCAAAACAAATAAATAACAACTGTGTTTTTCTATAAGAAACACTGTAAAAGAGTTTAATTTCGCTGGGGTTGAATTTTGCGATCTTGCCGTAGCGCGAAATACGCGACAATTAAACCCGCGCGAGATAAAAAAAAATAAAAGTAATAAATTACGTCTACTAGAAACATTTTTACATGGTACACGTCTTGTTCATTTTTATAAAAATCAAACATCAGCCGTACAACTTTTGTTTGCATGCTTTAGAGTAACAGCAATGAACAGCAATAAATTCACAAATCGTTTGTCAGATACAATCTGCGTGACATTGATCGGCAGAAAGCTGGACATAGCATTGACTTCAATTGGTCAAAAAGTAAATGCAAGCACGGATACATACTTATTCTGTTAATTTATCTGCTAATGACCGACTAGCTTTTTGGAAAGCTAAACTTGTCGGATAATAGTATTAACAGTGTTTGATTTTGTCGGATAACAGTCCCAACGATGTTTGATTTTCTCCGATGTTAATGGGTTGTATTCGTTTGTTTAAACTGAAAGGAGCTTATCGATTTGTTTCATGCTTATTACATGATCGTTCACTATAACATTATGTCATTTAGCCATTTGATATTGTATAAAAAGAGTCACTGTGTTAATGTTGTTCAGTCTTGTTATAGTACATACATCGAATGTAAATCGATCTGGACAAATTAAAGTTGCATGTTGCTTCAGAAAATAATCCATATCTGGAATTACGCCAATGGGATTACTAAGTATACTAAGACCACAGCTACCGTCCACTGGCCAATCAGTGGCCAGTATTACCGTTGTCCAAATCCCGTAGACAACTCTTTGGCGTTGTCTACGAAGGTTCGTGAAGCACGTGCATCTCGTGTACTATCTCATATTTACAAGTGGACGGTCGATATCTTAGTGTCATACTGTGCTATCGATACATGTTTGTGATAATTGTAATAGCTATGTCATAGACAACAAAGAAAAATATCCAAATCTCTAAAACGGCAAAACGCAGTTCCATCAAACTTTGCAAAAATCAATGTTATGGATGTACATGTATGATTATGTTTGTTAAGAAAAGTTAGAACAGTTAAAAAGAAAAATAGTTAGACGTAAACAATCTCAAAATTCTATTTGCAATAAATCATTAAAACAATGCAACACAAAACAACAATTCAAATGCGCACATGCGTCAAATTATTCTGACAACAATATCTTGAAAAGAACTCTCAATTATAAAGTGAAAAATCAGCTTTTTTATTTTGTCATCCATTTTCGCGACCAGGAAATGTCATACACACTTTAACAAATAACCCGTAATCTTAACATTTGTTAGACAAGAGGCTCTTAGATATTGTTGTAAGTAGCTCATTACTCATGAAGGCATTTAAACTGATATAAAGTGTTGCTTTGCTTTTGTGTTGTCTTTTTTTTTGCATATACAGTTTTAGGGATTTTTTGGTCTTACTATTTTTCTTTACTGTTCTAACTTCTCTTAACGTGTGTAAAATAAACATTCACAAATAACAATAAGTTGTGCTTAGTTTTATTAAACTGCTTTTTGCCGTTAGAGAAATTTTGATAATTTAATTTTTTATCAATGATGGTCCAATGACAACTGCCACAGAACCTTGAGCATACATACTAAATAAACGGACACCGTGTATTTGGTTTTTATTTTAAAACATGGTAACAAAATTGCAATATTTATATTAAAAAGTTTTCACAATGCAATTAAAAAAACTTCTTTGTCTTTAACTATTTCATGATGTTAACGGTCAATATTTAGTAGTTTACGCCTTCAAAATTTAATAAACTTACAGATTATATCAATACTGTTGTTGTTGTTGTTGTTGTTGTTGTTGTTGTTGTTGATGATGATGATGATGATGATGATGATGATGATGATGATGATGATGATGATGATGATGATGATGATGATGACGACGACGACGATGATGATGATGATGATGATGATGATGACATTTATTTTTAATGAATGACAAAAGTATAAAACTTACTTCAAAACCACTTCAAAACCACTTAAGTCTTTTAATGTGATTAAATTTCTGACTAAAATTACAACAAAATTACAAATTTACATACCAAATACATGTTGCTCCTTTTATACACGAATTGTGAATGACAGAAGTTTGTGTGACGGCTTGTAAAGTGTGGGGAATCGATGCTTTGTGCACGAGAATTTCGGGTTTTTTCAGTCATGTGGTCTAAGTCGGATAGACACCTCGTGGAGTGGTCTATGAAAAATAGACGCTTGCTGCGCTCGCATCTATTTTTCATAGACCACTCTACTCATTGTCTATCCTTTACAAAGACCGCCCCGTTCACTACTTCTGTTATTTGTTTACCATCTTAAACCTTTTGGGGCAGGTATAAGGTTGATGCACATTCAAATCTGATTTAACTCCCAGTGGCATATTGTTTGGCAACTGACCGTTCAAAAGCGTAACCACTCGTGAATTGTTTGTGGCGACTATTTTGAAACTGATCATTGCATAATCATCCTCTCTTCTTCTCTTTGGCTGTGTGCGGAGGCTGTCCGCTACATTTGGCCATTTCTGATATGCTTATTTCACTTTTTACAAAGTTTATAGTTCAAAAAGCAATCAATTTTAAAATGATAGTGCCTCTAGGTGGGAGCGAACCCGCACCGTAACGGCGACAGCGCCTAGCCCTGCAATTCCTGCGACGCAACCAATTGAGCTTACCGGGACAACCCTAATGAAGTTGATCGGATAGCCCTGATATACGTAACAATCACAGCATGGCAAAGGACGTTACACCAGAACCACAGATATTATACATTTTCAGGTGCTTTTCTAGCCTGACAGAGATGTTACGTAACTAGTCATACTGATCAGATTTAAAAAAGAGCTAGTAGGTTGTTCTCAAATTCGAATGAACCTTTACATCTTTTTGACGTGTTTCAATATCGATCTGTTGTACTCGATCCGTTAATGCGAGACACAGTTGAAATACACAATTTCTCTCTATTGTCTTTTCTAAATTTCATGACATTTAATTGAGCATGCTATCCAGTAACATGTTAAATGTTTCTCGTCAAGTATCTTGCGCTGTATAAGAAAATGGCGGCGGCATCCCAACCGTAAAACTCGTTGAACGCCAGTTTTGTACTACCTACACGAACAAATCTCTCAAATCAACACTTCGTTGCACTACACACTTAGAGAAAGCTTTTGAAAATCTTTCACATTGTTTCTATGCATCTTAAAATCAAACTTTTATACAATCTTTAGAAAATACGTCCAACATGAACAAACACGTCAACCCGATTTCATCAATACACACAAGTATCTCAATGTGGACAGAAGAAATGCTTTACCATTAACGTGTTGTAAAAATAAAATTTACCAACCACAGTTTGGATTTTACAGTTTAACAAAAACAGCCTAATTTCTGAAAACTTGTGGGATGAAGCATTTTCAGGGCCAGTGGTTGTGAGGGGAGACTGTGTCTTAATTTATATATTCTACTTTAATAAAAAAAATGAAATATGCATATCAGGAATGGCCAAATTCAGCAACCTCTCCACACACCCAAAAGTAGAGACGAAAAGAGAGCATGGTATTACAATAAGCAGTTTCAAAATGGACGCCACAAACAATTAACGAAAGTTAGAACCCGAGGGGTTACCGCCTTGGAATGGTCAGTGGCAAAAAATTTGCCACTGGGGGTTTAAACCAGGTTCAAGAATGCACCAACCTCACACTTGCCCCAACATGATCTCATATCACAAAACAAGTACAAGTTGTCTTGGTGAAATAACTCGAACCGACCCATCGGCTCAACATTGTTGCAAGCAAATCCACACAAACATATAAAACATAAGAAGCCAATAGCATTTAATAGCCAAAGGGGCGGGTACTCAATGACCTTACCGAGACCAGAGTACCTGGAGTAAAATCAGCAACAACACGATGA